>VXBZ01003994.1:776890-881668 GCA_013399135.1 Heliornis fulica
GATAACGGTTCCTCTTGGGAGGAGACCCGCGTGGGGGGTGCCGGGAGGGGGGGATGGGGGGCGGAAAGGAGCCTGCCACGATGGCACCAGCTCCACTTTCTTATCGCTTCCTCCCCCCTCTCCTTCCCCTCCCCCGCGGTAAGCCGGCGTGTGCGGCTGAATGGGGCTGGGGAGCCAGCGGCGCGGCCACGGCTGCTGCGGACGCTTAAGATGTCTGGCTCGCTAGCGAGGTGTGTTGCGCCTGGTAATAATGCAATGCGGAGCCCTGCAGCTTCTGAGCAGCATGATGATGAGGGGCAGGCTGCCTCACTGCACCATCTCCCTCCTTGCTACACCTGTTGTCAGCTCACGTTGGAGCCTCTCTCCCCTGCCGATTTCATGATAACGCCTTGCTGTCGGTAGCTCTGTCGAACAAGGGATTATTTTTTTTTGGGCAGTTTTGACTTGCCATTTTGTTCACTGCGGTGGACAGTCCTGTGTTTTCTTGATCAAGCACAATTTATTTTTACTAGTAATGCGTTTGTTTAGGAATCTAATAACTGTCGAAATCGCATTTTTGGGAATTTGAGAATACTTTCAAATTCTATCTAAAGGACGTGAGTTTAGCTTTAAGATAAAACAAGTGGATAATGAAACACGTACAAAAAGAACAATTCCGTTGCAAAAGCAACACCAATGGCTGCTTAGTGCTATCGCTGCATTAAAAGAAGATGCAGTATAGTGGAATTGCCCTTTCATTCGTTACATGTTTTTAAGGAATCGATCGCTATCGACTTAACGTGTCTAATGTGAACGATAGGTACTTAATTTTAAGGGTTTTTTAAGTATTCTGGGCGAAGAAATTAGGTGACCAGAAGCCTGAACTTGTTCTCTTGCTTGAATTGTGAACCTATGCAACAAACCACCTGTAAAGGAAAAAAGCGGTGAATTTAATAGCAAAAGTCCTTTAATCCTTTTTGCTATCATCTGTATGGAACCAAAAATGGAGTGTCTTCAAACAAGGTCCATATAAAAATGGGTGTGTCCAGGAGGCACAGTGACACTTTGAATGTGGCTATAGTTCATCCTGACAGACCAGACTGGCTAAATCTGCGAATACACATTGTCCAGTACCGCACGTGCTAGATAAGTAGAATGCTTTGCTCCCAAAATAAGCTCAGCTACTCGCAGTACCGATATGCGAGTCTCTCTTGTTCTTGAGTTAATCCTGCCAAAGCAGAACTGGCCGTTCAGATCTAACGTCTGTGAAGGTACACCAAAACGCCAGATTTTGGAGGGGGACGGCATCATCTGCTCTGCAATTCGCTGATTGCGCTCTACCAGGCTGTGTTAGCTCTGTTGAGGATCTTACAAACGGATTACTGCATAGCAGCAACGGCTGTAATGAAACACTACCTCTAGAGGCTGCGTGTGCCACTGAAACACACCACAGCTCCCCTTCTTTCCTGGGAGGCTTAGATTCTTTGTCAGGCCCTCGACATAATCTGGGGGTAGGGGATGGGAGCTATTGCAGTGAAAATGAAAGTGCTGCAGTGTGAATCAGAGCATGTGTGTCAAGGCTGTGATAGTTCCCCGACTTCTGCAGAGGAGGTTTTCAGGTGTATCTTGACTGCAGTATAGTGGCATGTCAGACCTATGGCATAGGCATGTTGTAGTAATTTAACTGTTTCTGAAACTGGGTTGTGATACTCGCGCGCCATCCATGTGACAGTATGTATGCCTTATCTAGCTTAAATTAAGGACAGAGAACTCCCGAAGGACCCCTTAGGAAGACCAGAGTGGCCTCTAACCTCCGTACATCTACCCGGGCTGATAGCCTTCCACCTGAGTACCCTGAGAGGGAGTGATCTGGCGGACTTGCTGGCTCCGCCTTATGCTGCTGTTGCGCAGCAGTCCCTGCAGAGCCTAGCACTGCAGAGTACAGATGGTGTTTGTTCAACCTTGCCCCACCTCCTAGCTTATCTTTCAACTGCCGTGTACCTGTGGCTTCTAATAAGCTTTGTGCTTTTCTCAAACATTGTACCTCTTACAGGTACTGACAAAGCTTATCCAAATTTATGGTTAGTGGCTGTACCATGTTTTTAGTTGCTGGAGGAGTTACGAGGAAGGAATATGGGAACACTTAACACCCTAAAGACTGCTTAGTGTCATGTCTTTATATAAAACAGTATGTGATTCAACTTGGTAACCCATAAGTATTGACCTAAATTAAAATAGGTTTTTGCTACTTAAATCTGATTTACAGCTTTCTAAGGGTGTAAACATCCTACAGAAATGTAGCACATCATTCTTGTCACTTCAGCAATAAAAAAGTAAATAGCATGTAAAGGTTGTGAGTGAGTTATATATTACCATATATAATGGTGTATATGATGAGAAAATGCTAGTGTTCTATAAAATGACTGAGAGAATGCTTCCATCTCAAAGCCTATCTCAGCAGTGCAGCTGCCACCCTGCACTACCTTGTTTAAAACCAAAATGTTGAACCTGCATGGGATGCTTCCTACAGCTGCTGAAATAGGAACAGGTGGAGTCTATAGCTGCAAAAAATATTCATTGACTGAATTTTACAAGTTGCTCAGTAGTGTGGTCTTGATTCCTTGAGTTAGATGAGCTGCAGGCAGTTTACGAAATCACCAGCTTTTATCTTGGTCTGTTACTGTATTTTATGTGTATTTCCAAGCAGTCTAGCTCTTGTATGGTGGTTAAAGCAGCAGCTTTGCTTCTGTTGCTGGAAGAATAACCAGAAGCTGGTAACTTCTAAGCTTGTATGTAGCTAGAAATGAATTCGAATTGAAGTTGCTATAGTAAAAATTTACAGGTGGTGTATATACCTTTTCCAAGTATTTTGTTGGCAGGTGACTGATATGTAGAGGTACCTCTGTGTGCACAGCTGATGACTGAAAGTTTCTGTCAGTATTGCAGTAATTATAAAATGGTTGCTAAACTGGTCACAATAGGAACAAAACTGAAAATCTGGTGTTGGACTTGAGCAGCTGAGTGTATCTTATTTGTTACTGTAAGTTGTTTTAACTCTCAATGGAGTACTATGGGGCAAAGAGCTCCAGGAGCAGTCTTGAAGGAAATGTATGGCCTTGTTACTGCAACTCAACTGAAGGTACCCAGAACTTGTTTGAAGTTTGAAGCTGAATTTAAAACCTATGGAAAGTATTACTGCAGTCCTCAAACACCTTTGGGGTCTCTCAAGACTAAAGTCCATTCTGAATTTGGCCTTGAAGATGGGTGGGTTTTTACTGCTGTCAAATCCAATTGATTCAAAACTGTTCAGCGATAGATCAGAATTGGGTATAAACTGGGGCTTCTCCAACCAGTACAGAATTGTCCTGTGCCACTGAATCTTTCTAGCTTGTAGGCTCTGTTTTTTTATGGCCAGGTCTTTAAAATGAAGCTTCATTTGGATCAAGGGATGCCCTAATTCTAGAGTGTCTTTCTAATTACAGCAGAAGAGACTATAGTTTGCCTTAAATTTGGGATTTGGGGATTACTGCAGTGTTGCTCGGGCCTGAAGAGTTTAGTGTTAAAGCTGAGGCTAGTGTACCTGAGTACTACTACCAGTGGTCTTCTGTGTTGATGAGTTTTTAAAACCAGCCTAGAGGGGTCTGTGTGCTTTGAGTTTGATAGTGCTGCTTGGGTAATTGATAGATATGCATGGCAATCCATTATTTGGCTGCACCGGATACTGCAGGGTTAGGAACTGAGGACAGGCTGCAAGTTATTACTTAGCAAGCAATCCTGATGACTTTTGAGCTGTGTTAAAACTATTTCAAAATGCTACAGATAAGTACTAAAGAGTAGTTATCATGTTCAGAAGCCTCTACAATTCTGTCTTATTTTACCTTGAACTTTTGCTACGACTATAATGATATTCTCTTTTGTTGCAGGCTGATCAACTGACAGAAGAGCAGATTGCAGGTGAGGCTTTTACGTGTGTTGCTACTCCTACTTGACCTGGCACATCTCTAAATCCAGTGGAGTCTGTGATATCTAGCTTTCTTAGATACTAAAGTAGTACTGCAGAATGTTTTAATTTGTCACCCTAGTTTAAAGAATTATCTAATGTAAAAGCACCATTGATACGATTAATTGGAAGCTTTGTCCTCTGGCATACACAGTCCTCACAGCTTTACTGTTTAGTAGATATGTCTGTCTAACATCCCCCCCAGCCAAGGGATTGTCCCATGTACAAACTGAAGGGGGGTGGGGACAGTCTGAAGACTTGAAATCTGGAGTGCTGGTCTACCAAGGCAAACATACGTACTTGTGGTGCTTTTTTCAGTGGAGATGTTTCAAAGTGGCTGACAGCAGAGACTTGACAATGACAATTCTTGATATCCCATATTTGGACATGAGTGTCTGCACTGTTCAGATCATCTGGTGCTTGTTCTGGCAAGCTTAAATATGCATCTTGACATAATAGTATTGGCCTCAACAATAGCTTTTATTCACTGGCAGTGGTCTTGCAGTGGATAAAACTTCTAGTTATGTCTGACTTGTGCATGCTGCATAAACTAGTACCTCTTACTGGTCTCTGAAGACGTGATTTCAGTTTCACTAATTTGATGTGAATTAAAGCTGGTAATGCAGAATTCAGCCTTGTCATGAGCATTTAAGACTTCAGGGGTTTTGATCTGATAAGTCTATAGTTAATACTCTAAAAATCTGTGTGCATAACTCATTTGAAATGGTTTTAGAGGATGTTAGGGTTCTACTAATACCAGGTCAAGCATATAAATAACAGCTTCTGAGAGGTATTGTTACTTATCTGCGGTGTAGGTCTTGAAGATGCTGTATTAAATAGAAGTGTCATAATGAAGTAGCTTGTTTTTACCATAATTGCCAAATTTGAAGTATAAGAACACTCTTCTGTTCAGAAGCTTGCTTTAACTCATAGGAGGCTAATTATGGTTTTGTGGAAAGCCCGTAGTCTATTTATTTGTTGCCATGGTACTATCTTATGAGTTAGCACAAGCCAAATCTAATTTTTTTCTGGAAGTGGCCTACATATGGGTTTTGAGATAAGTTTAGCTGGAGCAGGCTTTATCAATTGTCACTTTTGCCTTTTTAACAGTGGTTTGTTGTGGTTCATAACTGCAGAACCTTTATTAGTTCATGTTGCTGATTATGGAATATAAATGGGAAGCTCATTAACACTACCTCAGGGTTAGTGCAGATGTTACTTGGTAATGATAGCATAGTTCTCGGACCCCCAAAGTGAGTATTAACAAGCTTGTCATACTGGAATAGAGGACTTTCACCTGTGTGTTAGCATCTGGTGTAAAATGGCCCTTCTAGTTCATCTGTGGTATTAATGAACCAAATGTGTTTGGAATTAAACTATAGACCTTTGATATAAGCCCTCTCCTGGTCTGTTAGGGAACTGTCCCTAATACTGCTTAGGAAGACTTGCAGCTGGCTAAGCAGCTGTCTTAGTTTTTCTGTTGAAGGCCAGTGCCTTGCCTGGTGAAACTGTTGCAGGTACAATGTGCATGTTTCAGAGGCTAGTTTAAAAGGCTTGAGCCCTGTACTATTCCACTTGAACTTACCTGTCTTCTGATTTGAAAGTAGACTTAAGGAAATGGTAGTACTAAGAGGTGGAGACAACATTCTCCTTCTTAACTAGAAGGCAAAAGCAGCTACTTCCCTTGGAATTAAAGCAAATCTTCCACCCTAGCTGTAAAGCACCAGAATACACTTTCTTGTGGAACACACCAGTCATACAGGACAAGCTTCTTGTTGTGTGTAGGGGTGAGAGACTTCTCACGTCAGGTCATATGAAAGAGTGATTATTTGAAAGCTGAGTAGGTACAGAATGTGAATGTTAATTGCAGGTTCATCCAGCAAGAATTGAAATTGAGTCATGTGGGGTATCCCTTTGGTTAAGGATGGTATTTGAAAAGGTGTGTGGGTTGGGACTATTTCAAGTGTGTGGGTGGGCAAGAAATCTAGAGATGCTCTTGTCCCAGAGCAACTGGTCCAGTGAACTGTTTTCTTCCACTAGACCTCAGAGTTCTGAATTGGCTCCCTGAACAGGTAGGGTTATACAGTGTTCATTATGCCTTGTACTTGTAGTGTGCTGTGGTTCTCTCTTGGGGATCTGACCACAAGAGTTGGAATTTATTTCATAATACAAATAGTTGTTTAAGTGTTGATGTCCTGGTAGTTGTGAAGAGAACAATTGATCTTCTGTAGAAGTTCCAGACACAGCTGGTCTAAACTGTGTGAAAGCAGGAGTGGTAGTTCTGGTTCAATGGGCATATAAAGTCACTGAAGACTGCCACTTCATCCGGAAAGGTGATGTGTGGAGATGCTTTGGAAAGTATTTTCAATAGAGCACTTTGAGCTGGGGTGTTAGAGTTCACATTCTGTTGGACTAGCCTTTCCTTTGTGGGGCCTGGAAGTAACTTACTTTTGATGCAGTTTGCTTCTCAGAGCTGGGGAAGGTTTAAAGCCTTGTCAGCTGGCTTGAAGGAAGGTGAGTGGTCGTACTGACACTGTCCTCAGATTTCTGGCAGATTAGCTTTATCTAGTATAAAAGAGAATTTTCATTTGCAGCTTGTGGAGGAGTGTTGAGTAGAGGGAAGATTTGCTTGACATCCTACATGGAGTCATAAGGTGTGGAAGCGTGGGAGACGTTTCATAGTCTTGCATTGCAGGAAGCCAGAATTGAGTTACTTACTAAACTTCAGCAAAGGCAGCAGTGAAATACTGGCCATTGCCACATATCTTGCAAAGCTATGCTAGGTGGCTCTTGCTCTAAACAGTCTGCAAAGGCTGCTACTTATTTGTTGTAGAAACCACTTCATTAATTAGAAGTGGTTAAAGAGGTATTTTAATCTGATTTGTAACTTGATTCAGCACTTCAAACAGGAATATACTGCAGGTCCTTAACTTATGATTTATAGCTGGTTTGTTTCTTAGCCTTCAGCATCTGAACCAAAGGTACAGTTGTCTTTTGAGTGGTTCATTGCAGTATTTAGAGTATATCACTGAATGGCCATGTTGTAGAAAAAGTTCTTAGCATAAATTATTTTGTAACTTGTACATATGTAAAATATATGTAGACAGACTTTGGCATAAATTATTTTTTTCTATTTAAATTTTTCTGTATAAATTAAGGATGAAGTGGTTAACAGCAACATCTTGAATAATGTTGGAGACCTGACTGTTAATGAAAAGGACTTCATGTCAGTGTGAACATCTGTGCTAGGCCTGACTCAAAAGCCTTTTCTAAATTGATGTAACTTTTTTCCTAAAACTCTGTTGTTGCTGCCAAGCTAACTGAAACTAGCCTCAAAAACTGGATGGAAGTCACTGTAGGTACAGATTACAGCTGCCAGTTCCCATAGGCCTGTTTCTACTTTGATGCCAACAGTATGGGCTTGTAACTATGTCTGGTCCTGTGGTAGCCTTGCTCTGATTCTTATGTGCTAAGTGGTGGCAGTTGGCTGTTGGAACACTTCAGACTATTAGATGTAGAAGAGGGCTTTTTCTTGGATGGGACTCAGCTGTGGCTTTGGTATTACAGCTGCTTTCATGAACAATAAACCTGTTTTTGTATCTGAATTTTTAACACTTGCCAGTTTGTACTCACCTCAAGTGTTTCAGAGTACAAAATGGATGAGTTAAGACTGTGCAGGTCATGTGAAAACACAACTACTACTGTGACTAATTCTGGTTTGGTAAACCCACCATCTGGAAAGCTGGCTCCTTGGATGCGCTGAAAAATGAATTATTGAAAGTATCCTGATGCAGGAGTGCCCTTGAGCTACAGTGTTCTCCATAGGCTTTCAAGGTGTCTTGAAAGCTGTTAAAGGATTCAACTGTACAGGGAAATAGAGAAGTTTTTAATGATTTAACTGTAGTGTGTTTGTGAGCTGCCACAGGCCAGTGAGCTAGATTGAAGTCTGTAGCCAAAGATGAACAGATGGCATGGATTAAAACCAACTCCATTTTTGGACTGGACAATTAAACATGTTATGCTTGTGTTAGTGTTGCTGGCTACAATACAGCCATTGTAGGGGGTTAAGAGGCAGCACTAAAACACAGTTAAGCAGTCTTACAACTGTTTTTGTCTAGTTTTGTGAAGGCTGTTTCAGGATACAGTAGGGCTCAAGCAATTTTCTAAGCATCTCTTCAGAAAATAGGACTCCAGTAACTTTCTTCCTCCAACTGACTGGAGCTGTGTATATACACAGGCTGAAACTGCAGAAGTCCAATGGGGGAGAGCTGGGGAAGTTCCTCTTCAGCTAGGTATGGCCAAATGTTCTAGCTATGGTGCTAGATCTGCATGCAGCTTCACATAGTGTATACAATTCAGACTTGCATGTCCAACAGAAATGAGATGTGATGAGGAACTATTTCTAGGTTGATCTGTTTATACCTTCTTCCCTTCACTAGTCTCCTCTGTTGGTATTAGAACTGCTGTTATGCTGCAGTGTTTGCACTTTGAGTACCATTTTTCAGCTTCAAGAATTTGTGTGTTACTTGATGACATCCAAGGATGTGGATCATTCTGGTTGCAGATTCTTTATCAGGGAGTGTTGTGATAGGACATGGGGTAATGGGTTTTAGCTAAAAGAGTAGGTTTAGGTTAGACAGTAAGAAAAAAAAAAAATATCACTGCAGGTGGTGAGGCCCTGGCACAGGCTGCCCAGAGAAGCTGCGGCTGCCCCCTCCCTGGCAGTGTTCAAGGCTGTGTTGGATGAGGCTTTGGATGTCCCCATGGTGGGGGGTTGGAACTTGATAATGTTTAAGGTCTCTTCTGACCCAGGCCAGTCTGTGGTTCTGTGATTCCTTTCAGCTCTGTATTAGGGATCCCTGTTTATAACAGTAACAGACATCTGCGTACTTAAGGTAGAAGGTCATCAGTTGCACAAGTCAAAATGTGGTTGGTAAGACTGGGCTGTCTTCTGAATGCTGGGCTTCTCATGTTGGCATTACAGTTATAGCAGATTGAGCAATATACTGACATTTTCTTAAGAGAATGAAATAAAGTTTTGTAATTTACAACAGTAAGCAGCAATGAATTCTCGCATGATTAAACTTAACATTTCAAAGGTGACTGTGTTAACTATTTTGTTGTTGTACAGAATTCAAAGAAGCTTTTTCACTATTTGACAAGGATGGTGATGGTACTATAACTACAAAGGAGTTGGGGACAGTGATGAGATCACTCGGTCAAAACCCCACAGAAGCAGAGCTACAGGATATGATCAATGAAGTAGATGCTGATGGTAAGATTTTACTAATAAGTAGTTTATTAAAATGCTGAAAACACGGGCTCTTCTAACATGGTAATTGTCTTGCAGGTAATGGCACAATTGACTTTCCAGAATTTCTGACAATGATGGCAAGAAAAATGAAAGATACAGATAGTGAAGAAGAAATTAGAGAAGCGTTCCGTGTGTTTGACAAGGTACTAAAACACCTTAAATGTTTCTGTGGAGAAAACTGTCTGACTTTTGAGCTTCCTCACTGAAGTGAGGAGTACCCATGGTCCTGTCTTCTAGAACCTCTAGGTTAACTAGTCACCTGAAAGTTCAGTCTACTGTAGTACTGAACATGAAAGACAGATGAGTTGTTGTGATAGTAGTGGGTGATATAATTAAGTTGTCCCTTGCTCTGATAACAAAATACTTGTAAAAGGCTGGCAGGGAAATAGCTTAAATGTTTTAAATTGTAGTTAACTTTTTTACTTGGTCTTCATTAAGTAGATTATTAAATATGTGAAGTTAATCGACTTCTTAAGCAAGATGCACTTTTAAAGAAAGTGTTAAGTACTTGGGAGTGTGGGGAGGAAATATCCAGTGTATAGCCAGTGTCCCAGCTGGGGTGGAATGTATAAAAGATGTGCTGATTGCTTTGTTGATGATGAAAAAATACCTGGGCTTAGGACTCTTGCCTGCCTTGTGAAAATGCTAGTGGTTAAAGCTGTGTTAACTCCTTAAGGCTTAACTTGTTCTGCGGTATGCTTAAGTCACTAGGTCATAGACAAGTCTGTTCCAGTCTTCCTTTTTTCCCCCCTCCCAGGATGGTAATGGTTACATTAGTGCTGCAGAACTCCGTCATGTGATGACAAATCTTGGGGAGAAGCTAACAGATGAAGAAGTTGATGAAATGATTAGGGAAGCAGACATTGATGGAGATGGTCAAGTAAACTATGAAGGTAAGGAATTGTTAACCAGTACTTCAGTGTAGCACTTCATGCTGGTTACTGTAGATACTGAAAGCCAGGGCAATGCTGAGATAAGGTTTTTCTTGACAGTGTTCTTGAAGCTACTGTCTCTGTAGGTACGCTGTACCTTCAAACATGTTTGAGTGGGTTACTGCTACCTTTGTGCCAAAGGCAAAACAAATGTTATTTAACTGTGTAATGTAAGAAATAACTTTGTAACTCTAATGATGTCTAATGACTGTTAGAGTAAGGAAACTAGTTGAGATGTTCATATACTATTCTGTTTGCTAGTGAATGTTGGCCTGACTGTAGCAAGTAACTCACTCTTAGCTAATGCTTTTAAAGCTACTAACTGAAGCAGGGAAGTCTCTAAAATAGGCAGAAATTTGAAGACCTAAATGACTTCATAGAAATCAGCTGCTGCAGCAGCAGCTTATGTTTATTTCCTCTTTACTTCCTGGCATTCAAACTTAAATGAAGTAATGTGAGCAGGAGGAGTTTGTTAGACAATTGATTGCAGCTCAGAAGTGCTAAGCTTGTTTTCAGTTTTAAGTTTCTGAACACACAACAGAAAAGAGCTAGGGTATTTTCAGATAATACCCTTACTGTTTATATGTGGGTGTGGCTTCCCTTTAAGGCCTTTTTAGCTGTGGCCTCAGGGTAAGCATTCATCTGTGAGGGAAAAGAGGTCTATGAACAAGGTTGTGGTGGCTCATAACTCTGAGCAGCCTGCTAAGAGGTTGGCAGTAGAGAGGGTAGGCATCCCTCTTGCTTCCAGTGTCTCTCAAAACTTGAGCAACCAGTTAACTCCTTAGAGGCTCCTAGTTTCTTTTTGTTACTGTACCTGAAACTGAGGTTTCAGCAAGATGAGGGAGAAACCTGTTTGGTTGTATCTGACTTCCAGTCTGCTGTAAGTAATAACTTGACTGGTTGAAGTTGGTCAGACAAAATAGTAAGACTTGAGCTACTGTTCTGGAGAAAAAAAAAAAACACAAAACAAAACAAATTCAGATCGATAGTGTTTTGCTTGTACACCTACTTAAATTACTTCCTTCAGCACAATACTGCTGATGTCTTGGTCATTCTTCAATGCTTCATCCCTACATTAAGTCAGTGGGCATGAGGACTGTGTATGCTTTTAATCTGGAAGTAAGGGTGTTCCCCAGTGCTGAGGGACCCCAATCTCCTTCATAAATGTAGACATCTCCAGCCTTTAAAAATAGGAAGCTTTTGGGTGTGATTGGTGGAAAGGGGGACTGTCTCTCGATGGTGCTTTTCTGAATGTAACTGCAAACACTGTTTTCAGACAGTGTTCAGCACTAGAAGGGCAGATCATGTCTTGGATCTTGCAGTTAAGGTTCTCTGAATAATTCTTATGCAACTCTTTCCTTTTACAGAGTTTGTACAAATGATGACAGCGAAGTGAAGACATTGTACAGAATGTGTTAAATTTCTTGTACAAAA
Source organism: Heliornis fulica (assembly GCA_013399135.1). Classification (NCBI taxonomy): domain Eukaryota; kingdom Metazoa; phylum Chordata; class Aves; order Gruiformes; family Heliornithidae; genus Heliornis; species Heliornis fulica. The sequence continues at coordinate 788,550 of VXBZ01003994.1, forward strand.
TTGTTTATTTGCCTTTTCTCTGTTTGTAACTTATCTGTAAAAGGTTTTACCCTTACTGTCAAAAGAATATGCATGTATAGTAATTAGAAGGCCATTCCTCCATGTTTTTCTCCTTTATCTTACTGTCATTGTTCTGATTTTTGGAAAATTGATCTAAGTAACAAGTGTTGCATGTGGCTTACTCTGGATATTTAAGCCCTTCTGCACATCTAAAGTTAGATGGAGTTGGTTAACTGAGGGAACATCTGGGTTGTCTGTTTAAAAAAGAAGTAGCTTTCTTTAGGAGACTTAGGTATGACTAGCTTGACAAGTTACAGAAAGTAAGCTAGGGTTTACCATGCATTAGCAATTAAAGTGATACGTTGGCTCTAGTTCCTCAGTACATGAGAGCTTGTTTCACTTTCTGTGATGGAGGATAAGGACTCTTGTGGATTAAAAACCATGTGAATAGTATATATACATGTGGCTAATGCGCTGTTAAAATAATTCTCCTAGCTTATTTCACAGTAACTTGTTTGTGGCCATACCTGTAACATGTTGTTGAAATGTGGAGTCTTAATGTTGTGGACGATTGACAGTCAACAATATGAAACTTAAGTTGCACTAATGCAAAACGGGTGATTTATCCAGGTACTCGTACACAGTTTTTTTTGTACTGCTGGTCCTGTACCAGAAAACATTTTCTCCTCTTGTTACTATGCTTTTTAAACTTTGTTTAGCCACTTATTTTCAAAAAAATCTGCTTATGGCACGATTTGCCTCAAATCCATTCCAAGTTGTATATTTGTTTTCCAATAAAAAATTACAATTTACCCATACTGTTTCAATGTATCCTTGAATTATTTACAGGAATTGTTCAGTACAGTTGCTGCTCTATGTGTTTGAGTATGTAGCAGTTTGGTTTGCTTATGCAATGGATTGGCTGTCTTAAATAGCTTAGAAGGTGAAAACTTAGTCCTTAAACTCTGGCCCTTAATAGTATTGTTGACTTGAAGAAGCTTTCTTACTAGTAGTTTAAAATGTATTTTACAGTCTTGTGTGGAGCTTGGTGCTTCAATAAACTTACCGTAGTGACTGGCTATGCCCACTATCTGTAGACATTGTGAACTGGATGTTGACCTAGTTCAATAGTTGACCTAAAATTAAAATTCCTTGTTCGGACAACTAAACCTGTTTGCTTTCTTTTAATTACTTTGGAGTTTATTCCCTATCAGCTGCTACCTCGGGGTAACTTAGTCTCACACCTGGACTGTTATGAAGCTGCCATGTCTGACTTGCCATTCAGGAAGCTGGTAGCTTGTAGTACAGATGGAAAACATTCTCTTACTGATCTGCTAATGAGCATGATGGTGCTTCTAGCACTTTTTTTTTGGTCAAGGTTTAATTTTTTTCAAGGAGGAAAAACCTGGTTTTAACCAAGGACAAATCAAAGGCTTCAGTGCCAGAGGCTTGTTTGTGTCCCTTGTCTCTAGTCTCCCATCAAGAGCTGACTGACCTTACATATTCTATATAGTTTTCTTGTTTGGGGATTCTGGTTACCTCTAAACAAAGCATTGGCCCCATGCATCTGGTTACTCTCACTGGTCACCACAGAGCAGATACCTGTGTTTTAAACTCTATCAGTCTGAGGCATTTGTAATTGCAGTGAATATGTAATTGGGACAACTGATCAACCTGATTCCAGAAACACTTGATCAAATGTTTATGGACATGGACCTTAAAGCCCTACTCCCTAAGGACTGTAAGCAGCTCTACTGGTTTGCCAAAGGAGGCTTGTCAAAAGCATTTAAACTGGCAGCCTGAGAATTCCTTAGGATTGTTGAAGGTGCACTGGCAGGCTGATTCAGGAAGCTTATGCAGTCTAAATGTTCTAGCAGTCAGGGGTTGCCTCCTAGTAACTAGTGACTGTACAAATGCCTCCTGCCTAGTCATCATCCTGTGGCCTTTGAGCTTGGGGAGGAGTTGCTTAAAATGGGCACAGGAAAAGGAGAGTTTGACAACTCATTGGAACAACCAATTGAGATAATGAATTGCAGAAGTATCAGAGGTACCATTGAGAGGTAAGTAATGCAAACCAAGATCTAACCAAGAACTTGCATTTGTCAATCTGGTGTCTTGATTCCCAGCCTAATGGAAGTCACGCTTTGACCCACAGTCCTCTGCTACAACTGGTTGTACACTTGGAAGCATCTGACAAAGGTAAAAAGGAGAGGGTCCTCTTCCCCTAAGAGTGCCTTGGACAAGGCCACCTGCCTTAACATTAAATGACTGGGTGGAAAAGGTGTAGTGAGGTGGCTGCCTTGATCTACCCTCACTAGCTGCTCCCTGTTCAGGGTGTTTAGTTGTAGGAGTTAAAACTGCTGGTTTTACCTTGTTGGTGTTGCTGTTACCTGGATGAAATGTCTGATCTCTAGGTCAGTATTGAAGTGTGACAGCCCTGTTTACATTATGCATTAACTGTGGAACGGGCAATAGTACTTCTCAGTACTCTTTGGTATGGACTGTACTTGAGAAGACATCCTTAAAGAAGCATGGCAACTAGTGGCATTGATCACTTGAACCTTATGGCTGAGTTGAGCTTGCAGGTGCTTCAGATGCTGTGAAGGTAGTCTTTGGGTTATTAGGCAGGTTTCTTGGTATGTAGGAATGTTCTGAAACTTGGCTTCTAGTAGCTTGCTAAGATACAGTTCTTGTCCATTAAAAGCAGTGGATAGTTACACATTCTGTATGATACATAATGAGAACAAAAACTTCCACACTCTTAAACAGCACCGCAGTAAAGCACCTGGTGGTCTGCTCATAGTCTTAACCTGGGGGTGAGGCAAGAGGTCTTGTGCCTAAAGACTGCTGTTACCTTAATGTATAGGTTTGGGGGTGTTCTTGTCAATATTTGTAAAAAACTGGCAGGGCAGGAGGAACAAAGCAAAGAAGTTCTAGCTAAATGGGAGAAAACACAACTTTATTTTTATCCTACTATGAGGGAGGCCAAACACCAGTGGTGGAGTCTGCAGCTTCCCAACCCAGCTGACAGGGTGCTGGGCAAGAGGCTCTTGCTGGCCCTGTTTGAGTAGGAAGTTGGACTGGGTGACCTCAAGAGGTGTCTTCCAATCCGTAAGCAATACGGTGAAGTGAACATACTCCTGTCAGCTCCCTAGGCTTACTGTGGTGGGGAACCCTGTCTTTGTGTGGTGGCCTTTCCCAGTGAAGGAAGACGGCATAAATGGCTGGCTACAGCCTGACAAAATTTGGATTCCAACTCATTCTGGCAGTGTACACATAATGTACTTCAAGGCTGTGAGCTGTCCTGAAAACAAATCTGTCCCTCACAGCTTACTGCTGTGGAATTTTTGGGGGTGAATGGATCTTCGGATGAGGAGCAGTATCTGGTAAGCTTGCAGGCTGTTAAGGCACAGTTAACAGGAGATAGGAAGAGAGGATTAGGAGCCTGCTTATAAAATCAGTCTCGTTATTTGAGGAAGAGTAGCTCAGAAGGTAGATGAGCATCCAACCTGAGTACAGCTGATGGATCTGACCTGCTGGAGGTAATGAAGACTGAGTATTTGGACTTCCGACCAGTGGGGCCACTGGTCTCTGAAGACTTGGCTCTGCAGGGGTAAGGGAGTTAAATCTTCTGTTTCAGTGGTCCCTTCCAGGAGTTGTCAGGCAACAACCTGGGCACAAGGTGCAGCAAAGGCCTTATGTTTATGTACATCACTGTATGACTTCATAGTGGTTCTTGGACAGTAACTCAGTCCGGTTCAGAGAAAAACTCTGTTGAACTGGTTTACTGATGCTTTGCTGTGTAACTGAGGGGAGTTTCTGTACTTCAGGATTGTCATTGATGGCTGTTTCCAGTGAGCGTTGGTGGGAATACTGGAGAGATTCTCAAAATTATTGGAATAATGCATTGGAAGGAATACTTAGAGAAGCTTCATTCTACCTTGGTGCTAGTCTGCCAAGTGACAGACTATCCAGTCAAAAATGCTTGGTTTAGCAAAAGAACTTATGTAAAATAGTCTTCAAAAGCAAATATTTTCCTTTAAATTAGAATAGGTGTTTGAGGTGACTGTGTATGAATACACCAGGGTAGTTGGTCTTGGGTGTAAAAGTAACTTGTCATCTATAGCCAGAAGGGGCAATGCTGAAAAAACTTTGGTACTGGGTAATCTGTGCTGAAGAGGCCTTTGAAAGAGCTAAGGGTTTGTTCGTGTAGTTTTATTCCCTCAAATCCCCTTGGCTATCTCTCTTCCTGTTTTGTCACTAGTATAGTTGTGTGGCTGGAGTGAGAACAACCATACTGCACCTACTCCAATTTCTGCTTTTGAAGTTTGTGCTGTCCTACAAGAACAGTCACAGTTTCTCAGGTTATCAATGTATTCCTGTTTTTAATGAACTGTCTCTGATAGCTGTGTATCTGCTTTTCAAAAGTTTTTTTTTTTTTTCCTGAGGGCTAACACTTAGGTTGTGTTTTTCTTTGCAAACTTAAAATACTGGAGTGGATTTGGGACCAAAAAACTGATTTTCCTGTTTTACCCTAAGGGCAAGTCTGATGTCGGTGTCAGGTGGTGTAAATAGCAGTTTTTATTTGGAACTGATGATTCTTTCCTAGCTGCTCCTTGGAATAATACTGAAAGGTTGTTTTTTTATTTAATATGGACTATGGAGAAGAGGGCACTTATTTCAGTGTCTTAACCTTGAGAGTTGCTAGTGGTTCCCACAGCTGGAATACAGTATTTACATTGTTCCAATAGCATAATGGTCAACTTGTAGTTAAAACCTTTGGGTAGACATGTGGTTGCTCAGAAGTTCAACTTCCCTATTAGTAAGCCAGTAGTAACTGACACCTTGATCAGCAAACAATACCAGCTTCCCATTCAGTCACTTTGGTAGTAGCTATCTTCTGCTGCTGTCTGGCTGCTTTCAGGACAGGCAACCTTACAGAGCCTGGACAAGTGTTCAGCTTGCTTCCAGGCTTGACAAGCCTGGAGTTGGGATTAGTCACAGCATCATGTGATGCAATATGTCCCCGGAGCTGTGGCACCCTCTTAAACAGTGTGATTTTTAGCAGTCAGAAAAACGAATCCAGTGGTCCTTGAGGGAAGGAATTCCTGTGTTGTCAGAACTGTGGAAGAGTTGTCTCTCTCTGGGACTGGGAGCTACTCTTCTGACCTAATAAAAAGAGGTTTTTTTTTCCACACAGCTGCAGTATCCCGCTAGTGAAATACAAGGCAAAGAGAGAGGTTCAGATCACAGAATCACAGAATATTAGGAGTTGGAAGAGACCTTGAAAGATCATCCAGTCCAACACCCTTGCCCAAGCAGGATCATCTAGACTAGATCACATAGGAATGTGTCCAGGTTGGTCTTGAATGTCTCCAGAGAAGGAGACCCCCAAAAAATCTTGCCCCCTCCCAATCTGTTTTTAATTGCAAAACATATGGTAACTGTAAACCTCAGGAAAAATGTGGGGTTCCTTAGTTATCTGTTTCTAAAGTGTTTAATCCTCTGACTACTAAAAATACTTTTTTCCTCCTAAATAGCCACTATTTTTCTAACACTAACTAAACTTGAAGCCTTTGAAAGACACCTTTGAAGCTCCCTGCATCCAAAGTGGAAAGTGTTTTGTTGCTGCCAAATCATTTACGCAAAATCATAGTTGAGATGCTCATTTGATGCCTGTTTGGAAGCTCTGTGGCCAGCATGGCCTTTGCATTGCTTCAAAAGGCCTCAAATGTGTTCAATAATAAAGCTGCTTAATGGATTAGGATGTGTGAAATTTTCAAATAGTTTGGGATTGATTCATAAAGCAGTGTAATACGTCTCTAGAATTGTTTTCCTTTTTGAGGTGGTATGATCAAGACAGACTTGCATAATTTATGTGCAGTTTCAGCTTGGAGAGTGCTAGGTGTTTCTCTAGGGAACTAATATTCCCATTTACTAATACAAGTATTCTAAGGCTGCCAAAAAAAAATAAAAATTGAAAGTAAGAGTGAAAGAGCACTCTTCTGCAGTTCTCTCTTCCTGTCACTTCAATCACTTGTTTTTCTACCAGTAGGATAAGTCACAGAATTGTAGGGGCTGGGTAAGGTTTGTTCATCTCGGGAAAGCGCTGTGATGCCCAGATACCCACTGTGATACCTCCATAGAGGGAGGTATGCCTCTGGTGCTTCCACCCTCATGCTGTAGCATCATGGCTGGATTGGTGGTGCGGGTGTTTCTGCAGGCAGTGACTTCCCTAAAATCTTTTCCTTTTGTGGTTCTTTTACTGGGCTTTGGAAGAAATGCTACAATTTGCTTATGTTCTACCCTTCTGTAAGGAAGCACTAGCCAAGGAGACACATCTGCACCTACCTTGAAGAAATCTCCATGTGACTTAGGCTGAAGGTCACCCACAGAGTGACCCAAATTGCCATGCTGTAGGTCCATCATTTCTGGCACTTCAGGATGGGTTTATTGCAAAGGTTCTGATAAATTCTCTTTGGCTACCGAAGAGAGGCACAAAATGCTTTTCCTGGCTTGTTGCTATTAAAGTAATTGGGGAAAAATCATACTGGAGGAAGGTTTTGTGTCCATGGTCCTTACCTTCTTGGCTGCCTCTTTCTAAAGGGAAGATACCCTGCCATGTAGCAGTTAAAAATAAATAAAAATGGGTTGTTGCTAGTGAAGGAGATTTGAAGCATCTACATCAATCCTGAGACCTTGCTGTGCTTCCAAGAGAAGTACCTCTTTGCAATCCGCCTGTGAAGGGTGGGCAAGCAGCTACTGAGGTCCCTTGCTGAGTAGTCTTAAACTGGGGATTTGCAGAGAGCATCTGATGCAGTTACATTTTGTATCAGCAGTGTGGGGAAAATGCATCCAACACTCAGGTGTGTGTGTTTCTTCCTTTGGCACTTGCCCAGCCTTCTGCGCCTCGCCAAAGCAGGGTGTCTGATGGGTATGTGCATCCACTGCTAGCGCAGCAGGATGGAAGGAGTTGTAGAAATGGTGCCCTCCAGTTGCCCTTTGCTCCCCTAAAGGGGAGAGGCAGATGCTACCTCGCCCATCATGCTGAAGGGCAAAACTTCACTGCTGATGTAGGAGGATACCTCTGGGAAATGTTCTCAAGCCCTCCTAGACAAGAGGTTGCTCTTAGCCTGTGAACATGTCTGTAGCTGTGGGTTGCTCAGCTGTTCAGTAATCTTCATAAGAATCCACTCTCATGCTTTTAATCACTTTGCTGGTGAAACAGTTAGGATCCAGTGTCAGTTTGTGCTTTCATCTGTTGTTGACTAGCTTTTAATAACAGTAAAGATAGATTGAAATGAGAGGTTTATGTTCCCAGTGTGCCTTCACAGACTAAACTGCACAGCACAGTCAGTTCACCTGCTTGATCAGTTAATGCTAGGTAGTTCCATAGTATAACATTTCCTTTGAGAAGCTCAGCTCGGCTGAGTGAAGCCCACACATTTTTTAAAGGAGAAGGCAGGGGGAGAATGTGCATCTATCTCCCTGTAACCCAAAAGCCGCTATCTCTCTGCCAAGTGCAGCTTCTGTGTGCTTTCTTCCTACTTTGGACGATTTGGCAGAGAAAAACCTGGCAGCATACATCAAAACACTGAGGAAACCCCAGCACCTTCTGCTTTAAAGACAAGGTAAGCATGCATAGTTACATACATGTGAGCCACAAATAGTATTTCTCATTCATAAGGTTTAAGTGGGTGAAGGCTCCAGGCATCACTCTTCAGTAGACAATACATGGCCTCTACTGTCTGCTTCAGTATGTTCCTCAGATTATTTTTCCTTTTGCTTTCACAATTTTCACGTGCAATTATGTTTTAATCTCCCTAAGTAGAAACTTGAGTGGTGTAGTGAAAGGTTCACATCATAGCATACTTGCCCTGTTTCCTCGGTTCTGACCACAGGCTCGTCCATCTTTGTGGATACAAGCAATCCCAGAATAACCCTGCATATACAACTTCTGGGGTTGGCTGTAAAAAGCATGGCTCCTTCCTTGTTTTATTTTCTGCTCTAAATACAGAGCAGGTGGGTTGAATTGTTGGAACTCTAGCGATTCTGAACTTCGCTGGTTTGTGGTTGTTCTCGTGAGACAGTTTCATCTTGCCAACAGAGAGGGCAGAGACTCATTTGGACTCTGTTCAGCTGCTCTTTGTGCCACTGCACCAAAATTGTCACTGCTGTATCCTCTTGGGTGATACTCCTGTCCTGAATCTCTGTGCTTGAGAGAGACGGTCTTCTGCTCGCCATGCTAGTACCCAGCAGCGAAGCTCCTTGCCTTTTGAAGAGAGATTTTCCCCTTTTGGTGGAGCCTAGAAGGCTCTCGGAGGCACCTGCACAGTACTGTTGAATACAGACTATGTAAACCCAGTTCCAGGCAGGAATGGCCCCAGTTCAGGACCTTGATCCTCCTCACAACATGTGTATATTCTAATTCACTTCTCATGGGGGGAAGGGGACGCTCTCACTTCTGTGAACTTACAGCTCCCAGCAGACCCTTGCTGGGAAATCCTTTTCCAGACTGACTTGTGCTTTGGCACAGCACAACAATCTCTGCAATGTGGGGATGAAACAATAAAGAGTGGCATATGAATTTTGAGCTGTTCAGTCAAGTTACCCTATAGCAATGAGCCTGAGTCTTAGCAGAACCTACTAAAGAGGTTTTGGTTTTTTGCCAGCTATAATTCTTCAGGGTTTTTTCCTTGAAGACATAAGTATTTAATTTTTTTCCTGATATAAGATGACTATGATGAAATAAATATTTTTCCACTCTTCAGAGCAGTTTTGTAAGGCTAGTCAATTATGACTAACACTTCAGAAAAAGCATTGGAGCCTGAGCTTTGTGGGGAGCTGTGCTTAAGCAAGAGCAGAAACTTGAAAGATGCTGATGCAAAATGATGGACCGCACTTGTGAGTTAGGTTCTACCTTCAGCTCCGCCATATTGTTCTGCACTGTGTGGAAGTCATTGGAGAATCAGTAGCTTGAAGGTTTTATCATCGTTAACACCACAGCAGGACATCAAGCCCTCGGCTCTCTTCCAGCTTCCAGGTTTGCATGTAAGTAAATCAGATGGAAATTATGTGATGAGAAAACTGATTTATGTATACCAATACTGATGTGCACCTGTGACTCCTGTTCCTACACTCCACCAAAGGCCACTGAAGACTCCTGTGAATTTCAGTGGTATCTGGTTCAAGCCCTTTTTTTCTTGACCACCTGTGAGGTAGTTCCTGATACAGCCTATTTTTTTTACTTTAGGGGGTATGCTTAGTTCTATCCCTATTTAGTAAAACAGTTAAGTGTGTGTTAACTTTGAGTAACAGGTTGAAGCTTGTGCTGAAAATCAAGCATGAACTTCACTGAATTTGGGACTTAGACTTATATGTTAATTACAATTTATCCCCATTCAACATCTGATAAACAGGGCTTCAGCTTCTGCTTCTGGTTGAGAAAAAGGTCGTAAAACCTTCTCTGGCTTGTTTATGCGCAGACATGTCCACAGGTCCTTTGTTTTACAGCAAATTTGGTTACGTTGCCTGAGGGCATTCATCATGAGAACAGTTATTTCAAAGTAAAACCTGATAGAAAGCATTGAAAAGTCAGAAATTGAGGCCTCAACTTACCATAATGACTTCTGAAAAAATCCAGGCAATTTGTTTTGCTCTGCTGTTCAGAGGTCCTCGAAAATGTACTTCAGAAAGTACCACGCACATTAATATTTCCACTAATAAAATATTCATGGCCATCTGGAATGCAAAGTATGTACATAAATTGCCACATGTTGGCTGAGCCATAGGAGCTCTACGTATGGCCTGTATATGTGTGAACCAATTTGGGTCAGCTCAGCCTGCCCCCCTGCCCCCAGGATGGTCAGCTCAGTGCTGTGAGGGGCTGCCTCACCTCAATAAACTCACAAATTGCAGAGACCAGTGACACTAATACCAAGATCCAGTGAATCTCTCTGGGGTGGCCTAAGAAGTTCCTTCCCTTGGTTGTTGACTGTAGTCCCGCCTTGGGGGTTGTCCCCCTCCACAGTAAAACTGGCTGAACAGAACGCATGCCCCACCTCAGCTGCTTTATTGCTATGGCCTGCTCTGATCTTCAAACAGTAACTTCACCTCAAAATGTCCTTGGGGTCCTCTTACCCTTGTGACCATTTATTTATTCCTGTGGCCTCTGTAGCACACCAGAGCCTGGGTCTCTTAGGCACAGCTTGAGAGGGAACTGTATTGTAGGGATTGTCTCTTTAATGGCAACAAGACTGCTGCTGGAAGAAAGGTAGTGACACATCAGCTCATGTTTACAGGATTTTAGGCAAAATGTCTTCAAAAAGGCTACTAAACCACCTCAGCTTTTTCTTTGTGACTATCTTGAAGGCCCTTTATGGTATGCGTAGGGAGAAATAATATATGTTGTTGCTTTTAACTAGCCTATAAAAATAGACAAGATAAACAGTATTTTTTTCATCCCTTCTAAGGGTTTAGAAGAACTAGGAGCCAGATTTAGGAGGAGTTGTATTTTGGCGGTGTGGCTAGGACGAATTTGGATTGTAGGTGAGCCAGAACATGAATATTTCTGCAGCTGAAAATAAGGAGTGAGCAGGTCAGAGGCATATCGTGAATATGGGGCAGAAAACCTATTGTAACATTCCCTTCTTGCTTATACTGTGGTTCCCTAAAATTTCCAGTGCCTTCAGCCTTTGCAGTTCTGAGGCTGATCCGAATTGCTTCAGCAGTAGCAGACTTGTCTGTGACACAATTCCTCATTTACTCCAAGAGATCAAACTTGGGGCCGCTGCAGCTCCCTTTTACCGCTTCCCTCAGAATATCCTCTATGTTGTTAATTAAACTGCGAGCTAGCCCTACTCCAGCAATCCTAACCTGTGTAACTCCAAGCTAGTTAGAATAAACTGTGGGTTCTGTACCTCACCCAATAGCACATTAGTCTCACAACTTCCAGTTTGAAAAAAAAAGAGCCAGTTTGATGTGTTTTGCGTATTAGCTCTGGAGAGCATTCAAGTTACTACTGTTGGGGCACTGAAGAAGGGGCAACTGCCTCAGAGTCATGGAGGTTGAACAGCCAGTGTCTTAAACTTAGCTGATGTAGCTAAACCAGGGCTGTAAGTGTTCCTGCAGCAGTCTCCCAGAAGCACTAAGCAATGGGGTGTCAGTACTGCATTTCACAAAATGACCATCTGTCCTGGCACGAGTTGGGCACCTGAGGGAACCTCTACTGGATCTTCGGTGGGAAGACTCAGGCTCTCCTTGCCCGTGTCCCTGGCAGTTGCAGGCTCCAAGCTGGAGAGAAGCCAAGCAGCCACGTTACGGTGGCAGTGAGCAGGAGCTGGTATTCCCAGCAAGGTTACTACATCAGGTTTGGCACTCTGCTGATGATGACTATGCTCCTCACTTGCAGTGGCTCATGTCTGGGAGACAGCTTGACAGAACCAGTGTGTGAATTGGAAGGGACCTGTGGAAGAGATGGACAGTGCATTGTCTGGCCAAAGCAGTTTCCCTTTCCACACCCCAGCAAGCTGTAGACTGTAAATCTGATTCCCAGGTGCTTAATTCCCCTTGTTCATTCCATAGGGATGGTGGGCACCCAACTCGGTGTGCTGAAGGGCAGCATTTCATTTGGCTTTTAGGCATGGTGTTACTAAGCCTTAGAACATCCAAAGGCCCTTTTTGGGTGTGGCACTGAGTACCTATGTCTTCTTTGTATCTTCCCTGAGGACCAGAATTTGATTTTTTTAAACCAACATATTTCATTAGGAAACACGTGTTTAGGGGTCTATCAATCTCTCTCTAGCTGACACTCATGCCTGTCTGTGCAGCAATTTGTTACGCCACCACTAAACTGGCACTTTAATTATGGGATGCCAGTTCTTGTTTCTCTGTTGTGAATATAGAGTCATCACTGGTTTCTATTTTCTGCATGCAAATGATTCACAATGTAGAATGTGCTGTACTACAAAAGGGATGGAAGAAAATAGTTCCCTGATACATGTTGGGAGACAGAAGTAACGGCTCGCTGCTGTGATTCACGCGTGTGCTGCCCAGGCATTCCAAAAATGGCTTTCTTCACAATTACCCGCAAAATCTCTGCACCATAAAAGGAAAGCCATCGGTCCAACAGCAAGCGATGCCGGCTGGCTGAAATCAAGGAAGGTGATAATTCATGGCGCGGGTGAAATGTCAAAAGTTACTGGACATCTTCCCGTGATTAACTTTGTCATCGGGCAGCCCAAACTGTGCTCTTACCCTGATAGGACTTGCTGTGCTTCAGAAGTCAGGAAGGTCTGAGAACCGATGGCTGATCTCTGTTAATGGGTTGACTACAGCGTCAGCATCCTGTGTGCAGCCACTTGTCAAGGACAGGGGTACGTAAGAGATGGCCGAACTGCAGCCCTGCTCCTCTGGGAAGGTGGGCTACTGCCCACATATTCCCTGGGGAAAAGACTTGGCAGAAAGAAGGCAGCAAGTGGGATGAGCCCTGGCAGATTGCTCTTCCCCCAACACAACTGAGAAGTGAAAACAATGCTGCTGAGAGCGCTCAGCTGGATGTCAGCTGAAATATGAACATGTGGGTGTTGCTACCCTCAGCACATCTGCATTTTCCTGGGACCCCCTCAAGCTTGGCATAACCAGGTGCGTCTCTAGGACAACATGCTCCTGAGGCTCTTTATGAAGCCTGAGGATCTGTCAGCTTTGACTAGAAGGGAGTCTGTGATAGCTGGAGATGGGGTGAGCTCCAGCTATAGCTGATGATGCCCCTCTCATAGTTTATAAGCAGAATATTTATTAACACGTGTCCTGAGAGCCTTTGGCATGCACTTGAGAATGACTCCAGGAAAACACGTATGTTCATGGAAGCATAGAAGCGCCTACCCAAAAAGGCAACTGGTCACAGCTGCTAACTCACTTTCTTAGAACCAGAATCGGCAGCGATAGCACTTGTGTGCCGTTTATCCTTCGCCTGTCTGGTGGAATTCATGCCTAGTTCAGCCGTGGTCTTGGCTGTGTGTGGACTGGCCCTTCTCCCCATTGGGGAATCTCAAGGTACCAGTAATTTCTAGATATCTGATGGAAATGAGGTAGGTTTTTTTTTTTAATCCTGCAAAACAAGTCATCTATGCTCTGTCACACAGCTTTAGAAAGAACGGTATCTTTAAGAAATAAAATAAACATCAGTACAGTTCCTTAGTGTTTATTTGAAAGTATAGCAAAGGATCGTGTTAATATAAATTACCATGGGACAGGCTTTCTTGGTTAAGTAAATGCCAACCTTTTATTGAAAATCCTTTAGGATCTCATTAACTGCTCTATGCCAGGTGGCCTACTGGGGTTGGAGAGCTGTTCTGAATAAACAGCAACTTCTTAAATGAGTTATAGATACTGCAATTGTACAATAATTTGCAACAAATTATCTGTAACACCCTTTACAATTGCACTTCCAGAATTTTAGCTCTGATCTGGTGTGCTTTATTGACAGACCTGCTTGGCCACTGGTTGGAGAACACCTTTACACTTTATTTTGCTCTGTAATTGCTGTATGCCAGAAGCTTTCCCGTTTAACCTCAGCTAACAACCAGTTATAAACAGGACCTGCGCTGAGATTTTTTGATCACATACCCTAAGCAATCTCGTCAAGTGCCTCCTCCTTTTCTAAATCTCCCCATCACAACAACGACACAAAGTGATGCACTAGTGCAGTGCCACTCTCTGTGGGGGCCAGCTTTTCAATTTCATAAGTGCATATCAACATCCTGTGAATGGCTTAAAATACAGTTACACTCAGGAAAAGGATTTTGTAAAAGCAATGTCTCTGTATTGTATATTAATTCTGAATTATAAACATAGCAGAATATACATGAGTCCTACTTTCCAGATTATTTTTTTTTATCCTGGTATTAACCATCAGGAGAAAGCTCTATGCTATTAAAAATCTAACATCTATTGCTGAATGTTAGCTTCCCTGCATATAAGAATAGTTTTTGTCACTTCCATACTTTATACATTTCTAACTTTCATTATAAAAAATAGCCCTAACAAACCCAGTCTTTTAACAGCCATGGTCTGGACTGTTGAGATTAAGGGCTCTGGGTTTGGTTTTTTTTTTTTTCTGACCATGTTAGGAAATGCCTCTCTCATTAATCACCTTTCTTAACTAATCAACCCCAAGTCAAATTTCCTAGGTTTATAAATGAAGGGCCAAATCTTCTATTAGCTATTAGGCAAGGAAATTAGAGCGCTGCTTGGTTTATCTTGGTGAGAAGAGGACTCCAAAAGCAGTTCGGTTATGTTTTTTGCCTTTCCTACTGCTAATGGCTGAGAGCCTTCAGAGATCTCTGAAGCTTCTTTGCCGTTTCAGGATAGCCCTGCAGTTGCTGATGAAGGTCAAAGCTAGTGCTGTCCCAGAGACACAGGCTGACATCATCCAGCTACGGGCTTAATCTCCAGCAACTCCAGCATCCATCACCTTCTTTGCTGCTGTCCAGGTATGGCTGGTTAATGGTGGTTAACCTTCTGCTTCTAGCTCTCTCTTCCTCTTCTGCAAAGGTTTGGAGCTTGTTTTCACAGCGCTCGGTGACTGCGGCATCTGTTTTGCTGCTGGAGCCGGGTGCTACCTTGCTGTGGGTTATGTTTACAGCCGTCTGTCTTCAGTAGCTCTGCTGCTTGCTGCTTGCTTTCCTCGGCACACCAGGGACTTGAGTTTAGCAAAAAACCCTTCTTATTCTTCTTGTTCCAGAAGCAGAGAGTCTTTTCTCTCCTCCCAAGGCTTCCCTGACCGATTGGTCTTTTCTTTGCTGAAGAAGAAAACATAAAGTGTTTAAGAACCATTCCCGCATCACATGACAGCATCCAGCCCAGCCAAACGGATTTGCTCCTATCTCTCTCTGACGAAGATATCCGGATCTGCCCCCTGTCAATAGGAATGTCTCCGCAAGTACAGAGGGCTGCGGAAGGCCTTGCCTCTTCTCTGGGAGGCCCCTGGCTACTGGGAGCGGTATTAAGGCACTCGTCCCTTCTTTCTTCTTTCCCTTTTTAAAGCAGCTATAATAACTATTATTCGCCACCAGCAACTGAATCCTTGCCCTAGAACAATAACCTGCCAGTGAAGCAGCTGTCGGGTGAGAACGGCAGCGTTTGTAATGACAGGGTGCGGCACTGGCTAGCTCGTAGGCTGGCATGAACCCTACCTACTACTACCACATCCATTTGAGGTCAAAATGCTTCAAGAGCCAAGAAGAATCTATTAATAACCTTCTAAGTACTGTGACTAAGATCCAGGTAAGGAGAGCCTCAAGAAAAGGTATCTCTAGAGAAGGGAAATTGTTCATTTCCCATCAATATTATGAAAACTAATAATCAGTTTTTGTGGGTTGCCCTTAAATGCTCAGTGGGTGGTTCTGCTGTGCAATGTCTTCTGAAGACATGTATGTGAGGTCTTCCAAAGCTCTGGTCTGGTTTAGAGACCTGATCTTTTAGAAAGCTTTTAATTCATAAACCTGCTTTCCTTTGTCATCTGCCCCCTCTGTCATGCTTTCCCCTTATTGATTACTCTTTTTGTTCCTTGTCTGTCTTGCCCATACTGTTGCTAGTTTACTACTCATTTTTGTTTCAAACATACCACCTTTGATTTATCTGACCAATCATAAATGATGTAAGAAAAATTATGATGTGAAGGCTGGGGAGAATGCTGCTGAAGCTCAAGAAATCCACTAAGCTCCCTTCTTCTGTAACCATCATGTTTTATATTTACTATTTGTCTTAAGGCTGGTCTTTAGGATATGGGAGCCTAAGCTTCCCATCCTAGATGACAGAAGTGTTTGACAGCACATTGAGATATTCAAGGCTATAATTCTTTGTTAGATTGCAAATCAAAGACAGCATGAAATATTTTTTTTTACTGTGCATCTCATGACATTTGAGATTTAAATGGGGCTTATATGGTTCATGGATTGGCCTTAAATCATCTACATGCTGTCACTGAGCATTTTCTTAGCAGCTGTTCTTTCCTTCAGTTAATTACTTATCAAATGTCAAAATGTGATGGCTGAGTGAAATGTCCTGTTTCCTGCACAAACCTGAACTTCACAATCCTTTCTGTAGACAAACAAAATGCTACATGAAAAATCATGAGATGTTCTGACAGCACAAAAGCTTCGTTTTTATGCCTGACTAAGCCTGACAATCAAAAACAAGGGAGGGGAGCTGGAAAAATAAAAAAAAAGAAAGTACATTACCCTACCTAATGGTTAGGAAAAGGCTTAAGCTGGACTACAGCTGTTAAAGATCAGGTTGTGGGTTGTTGGTTTGTTTTTTTTATGAAGACAGATAAGATAAAAGCCTTTTCTGGAAGATTATAACTCAAAATTGGCTAGTGGAAGTTGTTGGGTTGTTTGGTTGGTTTTTTTAGTTGGCTGTTACAAAATTCTCTTGGTTTATATAGCTAAATGTATGCTTTCATTCAAAATGGGACTCATAAGCTGAAACTTCTGGAGAGGCAGGCCCAGCTTAATTGATCATCATTCCCTACATCTGCTAGGACTATAAAATTATTTGGTTTATGTGTTATTATTTGGAAGAGGACTGAGGATTGAATAATCTGTTAAAAAAATGTGGGCTCCAGGTCATTTTCCCAGTAAAAAATAACATGGCCATTGGAAAGAAACATATGAATACAAAGAAAATGCATTACCTAATATGCTAGGGCTATTTTAACATCATTGTTTTTCCTCTCCACAGAGTTGCTGTATATTTTCTTAATGGCTGAGATAAGCTTCCAAATGTAAGTATAAATGCCCTTTCTGGGTTGCTTTTGATCGCTTTGATTGCAGAAATCTCAAGTTTGGTCTTAAAATTAGACAGGAATAGTTAAATAAAAGCTCCAGTTAAAGAGTAGTGTACTACTTGGGTAGTTTATGTCTGCAAACAGTGATACAGCTTCCTACCGGGGGAACTTTCCTAAATACTGCTCTTAATTAGTTCTCCTGTCATCCTGAAACAACAGGAGATGCTGAAATAATGTTGAGAGTTTTATACTAGTTTCTGTCAAGCATAATCACAAATAAGCCTTTAATGTGACACTGGCCAAAAAAACCCAAAACCCATGATGCCAGAATCTTATATATGCAAAAGTACTTTAGCTGGGTAAGATGAGCCTACGTTTATTGTATACCTCACATTTATTTCTGTGAGTGAAGAGCAGGGGTCAGAGCATCTCAAGAATAAAACGTCTGTTCGTAGCTCTGCTCTGGAGAGCTCAGATCTCATTTGCACGTTAAAAGCCTCACGTTAAAAGCCTTTCGGTTAAAAAGCTGTAAGGAAACGAGGAGAAGAACTTGGTCGCACTCTGCAGCAGCTCTAGCTGTTAAGTGAACAAAGGCAGGAGGACTATGGTAAAAAGAAAAGATGGGCAGCGTTTTGCTCCGAGGACTAGGAAAAAATGTGCATGTTTGTGTTTCCTTTCTTTGGGACAAAACGTGAGCGTGAGTCCCTGGAGAGGGAAGGGCAGGGAAGTAATATAAGATGGTCTCAATCTTTACCAGCCATTCATAACACCGGGATGGGGAAACTGAGGCAAAGGGTTATTGACCACAGTGCTGTGAGCTGTCATGTTTCCCTTTGATTCTGTGTTAAACTGTGCGCTTATTTATCATTTTTTTGTTGGTCCTTTCCCCTCGGTCAAACTTCTTTACATCTTAGGCAGGAAGCATGGCCTGTGGTGGGAGTCTAGGGAAGATGCTTTCTTTTCCAGTATCCTCAGTAAGCATTTCAACTGGTAACAAAGGTAACTCCTTTCTGTTTCTAATTATACCTAAGAAAACAGTTGCATCCACTGTTTATAAGTAGCAGGTTATGCTGTGCAATCTGAATGCAGTTTAAACAATGATGATATATTTAGAAATTACTTGGTAGTGATGCACTGGCAGATAATGGAGTTATCAGCTTCTTGTTTACATTACAGCATCCATATGTAATGCTTGATAATGTATTTTCTGTGACATTGGTGTGATTATCTGCATCAATTAAAATGAGTGTTAATTTACAATCAACTGTGATTGGAATACTGTTCCGAGGCATTGAATTATTCACAACAAGAAATGTTCCATTAATCAATCCAAGAGACTAAGAGACAGGATTCTTAAAAATAAAATAAAATAATTTAACTGCCTAGAGATGCAAATAACAGAATCACGGAATGTTAGGAGTCAGAAGGGACCTTGAAAGATCACCTAGTCCAACCCACCTGCCTGAGCAGGATCACCTAGATTAAATCACACAGGAATATGACATGATTGGTCTTGAATGTCTCCAGAGAAGAAGACTCCACAACCTCTCTGGACAGCCTGTTCCAGTGCTCTGTCACCCTCACAGTGAAAAAGTTTTTCCTTACATGCAGATGGAACTTCCTGTGCTCCAGGTTGGACCCATTGCCCCTTGTCCTATCACTGGCCATCACTGAGAAGAGCCTGGATCCATCCCCCTGACACCTAGTCTTAACATGTTTATAGACATTAATGAGGTCACCCCTCAGTATCCTCCAAGCTAAAGAGACCCAGGTCCCTCAGCCTGTTCTCATAAGGAAGGTGTTTCAATTCCTTAATCATCTTGGTGGCCCTGTGCTGGACTCTTTGAAGGAGTTCTATGACCTTCTTGAACTGAGGGCCCCAGAACTGGACACAATACTCCAGGTGCGGTCTCACCAGGGCAGAATAGAGGGGGAGGAGGACCTCTCTTGACCTACTAGCCACCCCCCTTCTAATACACCCCAGGATGCCATTGGCCTTCTTGGCCATGAGGGCACATAGCTGGGTCATGGTCATCTTGCTAATGATGTTCTCAGATGGTTTTTTTAAATGTCATACATTGAGCAGCTACATGTCCTCAAAATCCCCATTGACTCTGAAATCAGTACTCAATGTTAACTTCTTCCCTGTGCATGGGGTTCTTTAGAAGTGTTTGCATCAATAAAAGTAAGTGCTGTGCAGGGCTCAGAAATGAAGATATTATTGTAACAAGCCAGTTGGAACTTAGAGAGGCCCCTGAAGTGAGAAATAGCTATTTCTTTTTGCTTCTGAAAATGATATTCTGCCATATATGCAGCAGGAGGTTTTCCCTCGGTTACGTGCTTGTTCTGCGAGCTGCACTGAGGACGTACAGCACGCATAGCACGTGCTAAAGCCAGGCTGCTACAAACTCAAAGCGTGAAGCAGAACCTCTCCACCAGCATCAGGGCTGGTGTTTTATCACTTGATTGGGGCAGGCTCGTCATTTCCAGGAGCGCTTTAGGCATGGTCTTTGTTTTTAAAAATCTAGTAGCTACAAATGAACTTTCGGCACATCGAGATGATTCACATCGTAGCTACTGGTGCTCCCATGAGCTGCCTGTGTTAAGGAAGACATTTTAAGGGCATTTTTTCTGACTCTAAACATCTTTTGCTGTTGATGGGCAATGTAATGTGGGTGAGTCACCCTGCACGCTTAATCACTCTGGCTAATAATTGGAGAAAAGGAGCTCCCTATGGAGTTGTGTAATGTTGATTTTTATAGGTCCTTGCCCAAGCCAACCCTTTCCATGATGTGAGGGCTGTATTCTCTTATCTATGCCTCATTAATAACTCTGGTGACTTCCTGTGAATAAAACGTGGGATATTGTGAAATCCTGACTCCACCAAGGACAGTGGTAAAACTTCCATTGTGTGTGGTGAGGGCAAGATCTCACCCGCAAGGTCTCACTCTGCCCAGCAAAGCCAAGCAAGGGATGAGGATCATGGGGCCAATGTCCTCTCACGTCCTCACCAAGAAAACAGGGGGAAACATCCAAGCTGATACCAGTCTTGGCTGCAGAAGTGTTTCTTGATGCTTTTGGGTTTCAGGTGCTTTGTATCAGCTTACATAGTCTGTCTTTTCTATATCTCAGGCTGCATCCTGCTTTCAACTGAGTATTTCACAGAATCACAGTCACAGAATGTCAGGAGTTGAAAGGGACCTGGAAAGATCATCTAGTCCAACCCCCTGCCTGATCAGGATCACCCAGATTAGATCACACAGGAATGCATCCAGATTGGTCTTGAATGTCTCCAGAGAAGGAGACTCCACAACCTCTCTGGGCAGCCTGTTCCAGTGCTCAGTCACCCTCATGGTGAAAAGGTTTTTCTTTACATTTCCACCAAGGCAATGGGATTTCCAGCCCCTGCTTCAAATCCTGCAGGATGGGGCTATGGAAGCAAATCTTGGAACTGCTGTGCCAAGACATGCAGAAGACACGCCGAGCTTTGCCTAGCTGACTTTCCCCAGTATGGCAAGGGAGGCTGTGCACGCTGGGCACTCTTGGGAGGGCTTGCACTAATTCGTCAGAGCAGCATTCTGTGATAGACCTCACAGGGTTGAGACTCAGGTGGTTTTAGTTGTGGCAGAAATGTAAATGTCTGGGCTACAAGTCAGGAGAAGCTACGTGAGAAGCTCTGAGTTCAGCAGGCTCAGTTAGGAACCTGAAGCTGCCACTGCATTCAGGCACATAAGTACCTGACTAAATTTAATCCAAATTTTTACTCCTAGCTGGGGTTGTTCATCCCTTCTGTAAATTAAGCCACCTTATTTGGGTAGCTAGTGTGGTTTTAGAAGACTAATATTAGATCCTCAGGTTAGAAAACTATGACCTCAGTTTTTATTTAGGGAGTAGGACTCTCATGCAAATTGCAGCATGGGGTGTGGGGATTGCAACATCTGGCCTGTTTTCATGGCTTCTACTCTAATGCAAATCCATTTAACTTAGCTGTACAAAAACATCATCACTTCTGCTTAATTATAAATCTGTTGCATATCATTTTGGTTTTTGAAAGTGAATGTGGGTAAACAGACTTACCTCTAATCTATATTGATCTCTAGCAAGAGATGAACAGATGATGAACTTAAACCAGCCAGTTCTATTCCAGTGCATTTCCCATCTGTATGGAAATGGAAAAATGTTTTCTGTAATTAAGACCAAACACTTCAAGTAAATGGTTATGGTAGTAAGCAAAAAAAACACCCAAAACCAACAAACAAAAACAATCCATCAAAACAAACCCAAAACCTAAAAAAGAGGAAAAATAAATAAAGAAAAAGAAAGAGCAAATTCACATTCAAGAATACGTTGTTCCATGTTGAAAAGGTCAATTGATACCAGAATACAGAGGGCGGGAAACATGTTGGTCACTTTGAGTAATGGGTTGTCTGTGTCCCCCTGGCAAAATGCATAAAGGTGAGCATATTGCCTAATGTCGATGTGCTTCGGTTTTGTTGTCTCTAAATGGGGATAACAGCTCTCTAAAATGCATCTGAGAACACTTGAAATGCATCTGTTTTGTTTTTAATCCTCTAACTGAATTAGTCAGAAGAAACAATCGCTCATCTTCCAGGTCTCTCACTAATTTGGGAAAGACAAACCACGGGACTGCTGGGGAAGTGGCAAAATTTAAACACGGGGCATTGTGAGAGACAAAATGTCAAATGACACCTATCACGAACTGCAAAGGCCAAGGGGCCATCACCCGTTGTTCCTTGTGGGTAAATCCTTGCTGGTTTAGGTTTATAAACATCACAACATCTCAGAATGGTACCTTGAAACTTCTGTCTGCCAGGATAGTGTTTATTGGATGAAAGACTCTCCATGAGGATAATGGAATTTCAGTCCCAGAGCAGTATGTGGTTCGGTTGGTACTTGCAAGCCCCATAATCTGTCTTTCCCATCTGCCAGGATTTGGAGAAAAAAAGATCTCTGTTTCCTCTACTTTCTGCTCTTCATTGCTTGCCTGATGAACTCTTCCAAGCAACTCGAATAAACACAATGACCATAGGGGTTTATACATCCAGAGATGATAAACCTTGGTGACAGTGGACTTGGGTCTGCTTAGCCAATTGTGAGAAGGAAGTATGAACAAGGACGAGGCTGGTCTTTGTTCACCCACGCATAAGCATAATGAAGGTTTCCTTATTGGCTATAGCTTACACTCTCAGAGGTGTCTGGATAGTCAAGCTAGCCCTGGGGCCAATTAACACGTGCTGTACTCTGCATCTCTGAACAGCCCTTCCTTTGATGAATGTTATTTAGAAAACCACAAAATACAACATAACGATTCTTTCTCCGGAGATGGGAATCATCACAGTGCGTTTACTTCTTCCTTGGAGAAAAAAAATATATGCAAGAGCTCTGTTTTCTTCTTAATTTCTGAAGCTGCAGGATATCATTATCTTATTTCAATGTCCTATTCCAATTACATTCTGGTTTACAGTCCTATAAAATTCAAAACAACATGAGAAATCCTTATATACCTATATAGATATAGAAGTGGTTTATGCAAAACTTTGCACAGTTAAAGGCAAACAGTTTAAAAAGAAATTCAGTGTCATTTAGCTGTGCTTGCTTACTTGCATTACTTTTCAGCTTGGATAACACCAATTAGATGGTTTATGATTATTTCACATTGAATTTCACTCCAGGCTCCCTCTGTACCAGCATAGTTCTTCAGTGGTTGAGTGGTTGCAAATCCTGTGGGGGGAAAGTTTATTTCTTCATTGGAAGATAGAATTTTCTTTCAGATTTTTTTTAGATTGCTGCTGCCTGCTGATTGATCCTGGGCATTATCACAGACTCATCAACACAGAAGCCCCGGTATGGTACCAGATGTCTTGGCAAACCCCTGGCGTGGCTTGGAAATCCTTATGATGCCAAAGAATTCCATGTCCCCATTGAGTGCCGGGAGTGAGGAATGACTAAAGACAGAAGTTTTAAAATGTAATTGAAATAAGGAGTTGGCCTTACCAAGCCAGCCAAAGCCTGGGAATCTCAAAGTGGTCACAACTTGCATACAGAGAGGGACTTGCTGAGTGCGCTTGGTGCAGAGCGTGCCATGGTCCCATCACTAGCTCAGTGACTTACAAGTGGGTGTTTGCTCTTTTAGACTGGTGTGCTCATCCCATGTCTCATTCTTAGCCCTTGATTTTGCAGAGGTCAGTGCCTGTACTTCCCTCCAAGTGCAAGACAGCGAACTGATAACTGGATAGCATACGCCTGTGAGTAAAATCTAGGATATTCTTGGGCATTTTTTTTCTGGGGCTTTCTATTCCTGGGGCACTGTGGCTCAGTGGTGTGCTCGGAGGGTGACTGAGGAGGTGTGGTGACAACGGGCAAGTAATTTCATTTTTTCCTGTTTTGGCTTCCTTACCCATCTATAGACTTGGTGACACTTTGAAGACCACTTTGGAGATCTCTGGGTGACAACAGTTACTGAAAGGCATTAAATGTTCCTGAATGACACGTGGTACAGAAGACGTTCGACTCATGTTAGGAGCTTCATACCCTTTTGCAACATGGTATTCCTAAAGGGAACCCTTGTTTAACTGCCTGGGGAGTTTACTGCTTCCTCCACCCTTTATCTGATATTTCATGTTTTCCCATTTGCATGGGCATCACCACAGCCTGGAAGCTCTACGCCCAGGAGGTGCTTTCCCAAGCAGCCAGGAACTTGGGGCAGGAGCACGACATCATCTTCAACTTGCAAAGAGGTGTCCAGAACACCAGCTGGGAGGGAATGCCCCTCTTTTCCAGAAACGATTTCACACCTGAGGGAACCTGGGAGGTGGTTTGGAAGTAGCTGCAAATGGACAGGAGGTCACAGGGGGTCACAGGCCATCAGGCTCGGGAAAAATATTCATGGTGTGTGCGGGGCAGAGGAAGACGGTTGAAAATTTTTTTGGAAAAACTCAGACAGCCCTTTGTCTGGGCAAATAGAAATAAACCTGATGACAAGAAACTGTGACTCATAAACTGTTAATCAGAAAAGGCTCTAAACACAGGGGAATATACTTATTGATGGTAACAGAAAAAAGGTGCAAACTCCAGGAATTTTATTTTCTGGCCCAATTTTTAGGATGATACTTAGGTCAATGTACAATTTAAAGGACTTCACTGGGAATAGCTGTGCTCTGAGCTGTATGTGTAACAGATCTATTGGAGCCAGGGGCCCTGGCAGGAGTGGAGCTCTCTGTGCTGGTAAAGGTCGCTAAAGTGTTTGTTAATGCTATTTTTGCTCCTTCTCTGACACTCACAATTGCCTACAACTTTCTGAAACTTCATGTACCGAGCTGAACTCTTCCAGATGATTTATTTTTGAAACTGGTTTCATGCATGTAGGCTTGAGGGAAACCAGTTCAGCCATTTTTAATCAGGAATGGCCTTTCTTTCCATGTGTTGGCTTTAAATATTTCAGAAATGCCTTCTAACCCATACAGCTGTTTTCAATTAGAGGTCAACCTTGCAAGGTGCACAGACCCTCTCCTGAGACTGGTGAGACCAAACGCTTATTTCATAGGGATGTAATGTTTACTTTCTTTTTTGAGGGTGGCTTTTGTTTTGTGGGTTTTTTTGTTTGTTTGTTTGTTTGTTTTTGTGTGTTGTTTTTTTTTTTCTTAAGCAGTCCTAAAAGTACAGAATGGATTGTTCATAAGATGCTGTGTTCCCAGAACTGGTGAAGATGTAGGTTTCTGCTTAGATGAGCGACATTAATAACCAGGCCTTAATACTACAAGCGAAGTGGGGCAGGGAGAAGGGAAATTGTAGAAGAAGCTTCTAAATGCAATCTGTAAACTCGGTGTATTACATTCATCACCATTGCTCTTGCTGAAATTGAAAAAATGTTGCATCTATGTGATTCTTTGTGTGGGGCTGAGCAAAGTCTCAGAAAACCTTGCATTAATGAAGAGAGATTGGTAGGAAAGGGTATGTCTTTGAGGATGACAAGCAAAGGCAAGCAAGACCATAAGGAGGAACTTTTTTACTGTGAGGGCGACGGATCACTGGAACAGGCTGCCCAGAGAGGTTGTGGAGTCTCCTTCTCTGGAGACATTCAAGACCAATCTGGACACATTCCTGTGTGATTTAATCTAGGTGATTGTGCTCAGGCAGGGGGGTTGGACTTAGTGATCTTTCGAGGTCTCTTCCAGCTCCTAGTATTCTGTGATTCTGTGATTCCTGGAGGTGTTTTATTTATGTGGTTCCTGGTGATCCTCAGGCAGGAAAAGCTTTCCACAAAGTCCCATAGCTGAGACTCACTCAGGAAGCATTGAACTGCTTTTGAAAGGTAGTAAAACAATTCTGCTTTTAATTTGGTGTTCAAATTTAGCTGGTGGCTTTGGTGTCCTGTGTGCCACCGTATCACATTCTGATGGCTTGCAGCCTTCCTAAATCTTCTTTCAGATGAAGTTCCTCTTGGATGGTGTGTTGCTTTCCACCAAGCTAGGAGCAGAGGTGGGTTCCCCTGATACACCCAAGGGAAAAAAAACATTGTTGTACAGTGTTTCTTTTCCCAGTGGAAAGACACCACAGAGTGCGGGTGGAGCAGATGGGTGTAGCTGCCTCAGAGGAGCAAAAGGGGAGAAACATCTGTGGGGGTGGGAGAGCCACCCTTCTCTCTTTGATTGAGACACATCAAAGCGAAAAGCTGCAATATCGTCTGGTATTTCTTCCTACAGAAAGAGTTCAGAAGAATCAGGGCAACCCAGAATAGACTTGTCCCCAGTATCAGGTGGAACTGGTAAATGTGCCTATCCCTGGGATGAACAATGTGTCTGCAGCCTGTGAATTATTTGTAGTGGTGTTATTGGCTCTGGTAATCAGTAACTAGTGAAGGATATGAGATAAAAGAAGTGGTTTACTGCTCTTAAGCACAGATACTGGAACAAGCGTGGGCCAGCATGTATCCACCCGTTCTGCCTGTGCCTTGCTTTCTGTTTCTATAGCACAGTCTTCCTAAAGGGGCAAGGGGATCTGCATGCTTCCTGGCTTGTCTGTGGTTCTGCATAGGTACTAAAAAAATGCAACTTGTATTTCAGCCTCCCCTTCTGTGCCCTGGTGCTTATCCACAGACAAATGGCATTCCCAAGGCATTCCCATTCTCTGCGAGCAAGCCTGGGCATTACCTGCTTAAGCTGTAAACCCTGGGAGAAAGGCTCTTGTGGCTTTACAGCGCCTAGCTCAGAGGAATCCGGTCTCCAACCAGACTTTGGACTTTCTTGAAATTTGAATAATCCTTAAAGGTTTCTGCTACTACAGAGGTTGGGAGAAACTTGTGCCCAAAGGAAGGAAAGAGCTTAGGTGACCATCTGCTTCTGTGTTGTGAGCACTTGTAACATTCAGGTTGCCCAACAAACACCACATTTCTTTTCCATCCTTGTAAGTAACAGATTGCTCTGGGCTCCAGCTAAATGGCTGGGACAAAGCACATGCAGAAGAATCTGATTATATCTATGTGGCCTTTGGGGCAGGTGAGTTTTGTACTGCTCCTTGCTCCTAGGAGCACAAAGGTCTCTTGGCTTGCCTCACTGTGCCATGCCAGGTCTGCCAACTCAGTTGCTGACAAGACAGGTCTGTCCAGGAGACCTTTTGGAAATGCTGGAAAGGAAAGGAAGTCTGAATGCTGTTGCAAACTTGATCCTTTCCTTGCTTACAGCGGTATTAATTACGTGTGGCTGTGCTGCGGTCGGCAGAGTGTTACCAGTACACAGTAAGATTGGCGAGGAACCCTGAGCACATGCTCCCTGCCTGCTCTTTGGTGGGGCAGTTATCTGCTGCCTCAGTGTCTTTGGGCTTGACTTGAACCTGGGAAAGGTTCTAATTCAGAACCTGATTCCAAAGCCTTTGCACACACCCCCAACTTGCCCCAGTGTGGAGAAGTCAGTAGCTTAGTTACTCGTGCCGTGAGTGTTTCAGCTGCTGTCCATGGAAGAGAGCTCTTGACTTGTGTCAGGGTAAGGGCGAGCCTTTGCTCTCAGGTTACCTTCACTGTGACCCGCTCTGCCGTGCCTGATTTAATGAGTCCCTGAACCGGCAGCCATAGGCTGATGAATATCAAACCTGCAACCTGATCTGGAGGGCTTTTTTGCCACCAATTATGTTTCTGCTGGTGTGACCCTGGGTTTCCCCTTCAAGTAGGGGAGGTGGTTCTGCTGTCCCCTCATCTCCCCTTTGAAAACAAACCTCATGGTCTGCAATACTGCGAAAATACATCCTCGATGGCTTCACAGTGAGCAGGTATCTATACAAAATAGTCCCGCTCGGCAGAACTCAGTAGAGATGGGTGCCTGTGAACTTGGTACATTCAGTCTCCTTGTGCTGCTGTTTGTCTGAATGTGGCTCCCATTGTACTGACATGGCTGCCTGGTAGCAAGGGACGCATGTCTGAGTTTTCTTTATAGTTGCTTTCAAATATTTATCTGTGGGAGGATAATGGGAGAGCTGTGTTTCCTCTTGCCGTCAGAATTTCAGAATAGGGTTTAATCCCCTGTGCTGCTCCTGCTAGCAGAGCCCTGACAGAAGTGGCTTGATCACAGAAGTGGCAGGACCGTTTCTCCTTCTTCCCCTCTGTCTTTGGCAGGGATGTACTTGGCCTTCCCAGACTTGAGAGCACACCAGGAAAGTATCTGTGGTTTGGAAACTCATCTGAATCTCCTTTCCTGGGCTATAGGGTACAATCAGTGAGTTCTAGTAGGGACTCTTGCTCTCTCTCCACTTTTTCATTTCTCTCTTCTTCTACTCCTCATTTTAATTGATGAGAAAATGAGTGAAGATGGAGGATTTACAATTCTGACTCCTCTGCTGCAGCAAATCCCAGAACTGAGCACCAGTTGCACTCTTGCCAGCATGGCCATTAATGTCAGAGTGTCTTAAGATGGTATAGACCCGAATGCAGCTTCTGTTCTAAGTGGAGGAGGAGCAGCTTATGGAGGGTCTCCATGAATTGTTTAAAACCTGAATTAAAACCTTCAATGCTACTGCAGGTCTGGTTTGTTACTCAGTTTTAAGTTAGCACTGAGATGATGCCGTTTCCAATACAGAAGCCCACAGGGACTGCCTTAACGCACTGTCTGCTCATTGCTGTTTAGTGCTCCCTATTTCCTCTGCTCTGAAGGGCCTCTTGTCCTTTGCTGGAGCTCAGGCCAGGTGTCGAGTGTTTTTATGTCTTTTGAAGGAGCTGGCACAGCAGCGGCCAGAGCATCAGAGCCTGGCCTTTGCATTCATGATGGTGTTACAGGCTTGTGCTGGCAAACATGAGGGATTGCCCCAAGCCCTTAGAGTAGCACTGTCAAATCTCTTCTGTGATTATTGTGAAGCTGTGGGACAGCCCTACCTGCCTCTTTGCCTCTCAGTCTCTGCCCCTTCCACAAGATGTGCACACCGTTGCCATGCGGCTTGCGCGGAGAACGGGGTGCGAGTGGTGCTGCTACAGTGTGATGTGCCACACATGTACCCATGTTTCCTCTGAGTGTGTGTGTGGGGGGGCTGCAGCCCCCTTACCCACCTCCCTGCGTGCCAGAACTGGCTCTATCACAGCCCCCTGGGCTCTAGGTGGGTGAGAGGCTCCACTCCCCTGAGCACAGACATGACATGACTTTCCTCTCTCCTTTCTGTCCATAAAGGACGCTGTGGGAAGGAGGGGGTCCCTTACCTGCAGAAGGCCTTGTGAGCTCTCCACAGGACAAAGCGCAGTCGCCAGCGCTGGCCCCAAGGACACAAGGAGGTGAGAAGGGCCTCTGCGTCCGCTTGTCTTTCCAGGGCTAGTTATCACACAGAAGGGTGTTATATTTACATTGTGGCTTCTAGAGGTAAAGTACAGCCCAGTAATTGGAATGGAAAATAATCCCTCCGAGATGTATAACCTCAGACTGCCAGCGGCCATCCAGTTTGAGGTCCAACACTGGTGGTAAGCTTTGCACCCCTCACTGCTCGGTAGCCAGGCCGGGTCGATAGGTACCGCGGTGGTGTCTGAAGTCGTGTTTAGGAAAGTGTGGTGTGTGTTTTTTACCTTTTATTTCCAAAGCAGGGCTGGCTCTCCCCCAGCATGCGCACCAGAGCAGCGTGTCAGGGGAACACCCGGCACTTGCTGGATAAACATGTACATTGCTCGTCTCCGCGTGGGAGGAGCAACCATGGAGCGAGTGGCATGAGTCCTGCCCATCCGCCTGCAGCCTACTTGGTATGCAAAGACACCTTTTCTGCAGTGAAAGGGCTTTGATTCGTCCGGGTCGGGATCGCTTTATTAGCATTGCAAAAACGCTCGGAGCCCATCCAGCTGATAACCTTCCGCTCAGTTTGATCGTATGGGATCCTAGCAGAGCTCATGGGGAGAGGCGTGTTTATTGCTTTGCCCTGAGCAGGTACGGATATGCCTGGCAGTTCCACAAACACGTCCTTGGTTAAAGTCTGTTGCTAAGCAATAGTTTAAGATAAGGAATATATACAAATCCCGGAATGTTCAATTTTTAGGGCTTTGGACTCTCCTAGGAGAGAGGTGTGGCTACGTCTTGCTTTCATCCAGAGCACCTAAAAGAAATGTTAATATTTGTTAGCCCTAACTTGTAAGGCCCTGAAGTGTGTCCTCCTGCAGCCAGAATAAGCAGGGCAGGACAGTAACCAGCTGTATTCCCCATCGGAGGTGACAAGTGACAGAGAAAGGGCAACTCCTTCTGCTCATGCCTTTATTTACAGCACATTTTTGCACAGGTTGATGATGGGGAGGCAGCCAGAGCCTTTCACTTCTTATCTCTCTGCTCCTCTGCATGCTCTCTGCATGGCACTTGTAGCGCAAGGCCACCTCAGTTGTACCTTGGTCACCTGTGTCACCTTGTCCCCACCCTTCATAAGTGACGGGGAACCCTCCAATGGCTGCTGCATGCAGCTCACATCACATGGATTGTGTCACAGGCTTGGGCTGAGGTAATCTACAAATGAACCTGCTTCTGCATCCTCTACCTCCCCCAAAGCTGTCACCCATTTTCCACTCGTGGTCCCTCTGTTCCCTGCCTGCCTTCAGTGGATCCAAGCACCGCTGCAGGGGCAGGGGGACAGCCCCATCCCGGCGCCTAAGCAGAAACCTTGTGGAAAGCTGCCCTGTCTTCTGCTGTCCCCATTCCTCCAGTGTGTGTGAGGAAAAAGCAAGTAGCTGTAGGAGCTTGGCAGCACCGGAGGGGTTGCGCAGAACAGACACAGAGTGCAGAGTCATGAAGTGAACGTGGTGGCGTGGTGCGTGTCAGGGCAGTTTGGAGGGTAATGTTTCCCTGGCTGTATTCTTAGTAACGGGGAGAAGTGATCATTTCCCCTTAGCTGTAGGCACGCTACAGTGCCCACCAAAGAGGCTCTGAGAAGCTGGATGCAGTCCTGGCTCCAGAAGACTTTCGAGCCTGGGTATGCTCGAAACCCATCCCTGCTCTATGTGCCCCATGATTGCTCCATGCAGAGGGCCTCTGCCATAAGCCCATGAGCAAGCCCATGCTGTCTCCTGTCCCTGGCTCACAGAGGCGTGTATAAAAACATGCCCAAGAAATGACTGTGTTCCCTTGGGAGTAAGGAAGGACCAGCCTGGCTAAAATGAGAGATGAAAGTTTTATATCCATGTTGTTACTAACTCTTTATTTGGAAAATAAACTGTTTGTCTGGTGCTTCTTGGACCTTTGGCTTAATATTAAAATGACCTTCGCACAAACCTTCTCCAGCTTCTCCCCAGAGGAGAAGACAGAAGTTACAGTTCTCTTTCCATTAGCTCTGACTTCAGAGCAGAGGCTTAAAAACCAGGCTGCAGCTGCCCTCTCTAGTGAGGCCACAAATAAAGGAACTACATTTTATCTGTGGAGAGGTTAACCTCTTCATCTGCAGGCTGGGTCGCTGAAACATCAGTGGGCAGGAGGTCTGGTGAACCTCCCTGGAGTATGTCCCAAAGCAGGTGAGGGGTCTGCCTCTCATCTGCTCTTTCTAGGTCTGGGACCTATGATGTGTTGGTTGGGGCATCACCTTGTCCTCTTCCCCTCACAACATCCTAGCGCAGAAGGTGTGTGTTGGGGTGGGAGGGACTGTAGTTCATGGTTCCTCCAAAGCCTGCTGCCAAACACTAGTGATGACATTGTCTGCCTGTACCCTTGCCTTGCCAGCATCCTTTGCACACAGTCAAAGCGTGGTAGAGGTTTGAAGGCATCTCTGGAAACTACTTCGTCCAAGGTCCTTCTCCAAGCAGGGTTAATCAGAGGTGATTACTGATAGGATGGGACTTGGACAGCTTCCAAGGGTGTATGCCCCACAACCTCTCTGGGCATCCCACTCCTGTGCCTGACTACCCTTGCTGAAAGAAGTTTGGTTTAGATTTTAAATTGAATTCCTGGTAGGTCACTATCACCACCAGCATACCCTTGTCTGAGCTGGGCCAGGAGTTCCTGCCTTCAGGTGTCAGCTCAGAGAAGGAAAACTTGCCTGTTTTCATGTGCTGTTTCTGGGATGTGACGTTTGTTCCCACTCGACCTACCTACTCTCCTCCCTTCCAAGCAGAAGGAAGTGGACTGTCTCCTCTTGGTTTCCAATATATTTCAGAGTTTTCTGGCACGTTTTATACAGGTGCCTGAAGTTTTGTGTGCAAAACCTAATTTGAAACATTCTCATCTATTTAGCGTGTACTTTGCGGTCTCTGGTGATAGTGTTCTGCACCACATTGGCGCTTTGCTGCCTACGTGAATGAAGGCATCTTGAGATCGTGCCTTACCTTTTCTGCAAGTGACTTCTTAACCTGGTAAGAATCCTGTTAGCCTACAGCCTCTGAAACCCAAGAATGCAAAAGCCTGGGCTGCTGTTTGTTAGCAAACACGGGGAGAGCTTTCCTGTGTACTCTCCTGGGAGGTTTTGGTCATGGGAGATACTTTCGTTATACCCAGCTCCACCAAGCGCATCTCCAATTTTCCTGTCTCTACAGGGAACGTTACATGTTAAGAAGCCTGGAAAAACAGTTGCTGCCACTCATGTTAACTGAGAGGAGCATAAGACACTGAAGTGTCTAGTTTCTCATCACTTATGGGATGGATAAAAGTATCTGTTGTACTGACTAGTGCATCAAATATGAATGATGCAGATAGAGTGGCTGTTTACACACAGTGATCTATTTTAGTTAAATTGAAAACACACACAGGGGAGTGTTTCGGCTTTGTGGCTAGAAAAAGCTGGAAACACTTGGGGTTTTTTTTCCCCCGTTTGCTGGTGACAATTAGCTCTCAGGGGTGCGCTGCGGCTAGGAGATGATGAGGGCTCTTCCTCTCGGACAAAGATCCAAATATCCATCCTTATCCAACCAAATCTCATGGAATCGAGGATGAGGTGCTTGCTTCCCTTTCCCATTCTAATTTTACCCAAATACTTGACTCCTTTGTACAGTGTTAGCAGAAGCATCTACAAAAGCCGGGCCCTCTGGAGGGTGACAGCAATTGTTTTGCTTAACGTTTAATGGCTTCCTCTCCCTCCGGACTCTGTGCCAGTGCCGGCCGTAATGGACAAGCTCTGGAAGAGTATTACAGCCTCACTTCATCTGTTAGGACACTTCACGGGGAAATGTATTTTGTGCTACCGTGAATTATATAAACACACAAATTAAAGATACATACGCAATAACTGCTCACGGAGAGCATTGTCTGCTGCAAACTGATTAGGAGAATGAATTACTCTGTAGAAAATCACTTAACCTTTGTGGATTTCCTGGTACTGTGTTTATTAATGCCCTCACTTTGTTTTGAAGCAGTATCTCTGTATTATCTGGAAACATGCTCCAGATTTGAAAATTAATGCACGGCATTAAGGTTTCCTCTGAACACACTAATTATATGGAAAGCAAGAAACGAGGTCCCGTTCTGCTCTCCTGCCTCTGCACGTAGAAGAGTGAGGGGCAAGGACTTTGGAAGCCGGAGCCAAGTGGTGCATGGCTAATCTCCTTTGGAGGGGCAAGGAAAAGAAAAGAAAATACAGGGCTTTGGCTTCCACGGGCAAATGCTGATTACAAGGGGGTGGCTTTGCTGAAGAGCCTTTATCAGGATTTGCCCGCAGGTCTCAGTTGCCCACATTTTGCTGTGGAAAATATTTCTCCAACAGCAAATGGAGATATGGGGGGAGGGGGGATAAACAGAGCAACTTTTTTGGCAGGAGGGCTACTTCAGTTAGGAAAACAATGCTCAACATGCACGTGGTTCTGTCCGGAAGGCTGCTGGCAGGAATACGGCAACTCTAGTAATTCTGCAAGTAGTAAAAACAGGATGTGTCAGGAATAGGGTGCTCAGTCCAGGGTCACCCCCACAGAAATGCGTGGCTGCAGGGAGCTACACGTGTGGGGAGACCTGCACCAGCAGATGTTTTCAGTGGCAAAGCATGGCTGAAGCTTGACACAGTATCTTTGAGATAACAAAAGCTGGTGTCGTCAGTCACTGACAATTTTGAGTGACCTCGTCAGCCTGACTTCCGACCTGCTCTGTGGCCTGCCTGTTTACTGGAGAGCTGTGACCTGGCTAACTGAGGAGAAGCTGCTGCAGGTGTCTACCAGGGTGACTCACATGCTGGTGGCATGGATGTATGGGACTATGCAGTAAAGGCAGTGGAAAAAATTGGTTCAGTATGTTTCAAGTCTGCAGCCTGACTTTGGGGACGTACTAATAGACATGAAAGCAGGCAGCGGCTCTCGTGTGTCCTGGAGCAGACCGATGTGCCTCAGATATGTTGCCTTTGGGATTTGGGAGGGTCTGAGACTGCTTCTGTGATTCAGAGTTGCTCCTGCCCTTGCTGGAAAAAATACATGTCATTGCATGCCTGCTACATCCTGCTTGTGTCATACATAGCTGTAAGTATAACCTGGCAGAGTAAGTCAGTAGAGAGCAAAGGTTAGTGACTTCCACTGGTAATTTCCCTTGAGAGGGCAGCTTCAGCAAAAGGCTACCTGGAATAATTAAGCCTACTGTGCAAGTCATGTCATCCTGAAATCAAGTGACAAGCAATATTAATCTGACACTCCAGCCTCCTTACAGGTCTGAAGCCCTGGCCAAAAAGGCTGCCATGAGGCAGGGGGTTAGGGGTGGTCCTGAAGGCGAGTATGCTCCTGCTGGCAGCATCTCTGAATCTTGCAGTTACTTAACTGTAAGCAGTTGTGGCTTCTGCCCATCAGCATAATCTACTGCTTTATCCTTGATATGTTATGAATCAAGTGTAGAACAGATGCTGGCAGGGACGGAGGGCTGGAGATGGAGTGTGTTGCAGACACTGGCTGTAAAATCAGTAGGACACCTGGAAGGGGACAGGGGGAGATGCTGGAGAGAGGAAGATCTGAATTCCTGCTTCCTCTGTGCTCTGGTGTGTCACTTCCACCTTGGAAAAGGAACCACCTTGTCAGAAACTGCACATTTATGTGGGTTATGTATCAACAGACTTCAGTCTTCTGTGAACTATGTGAACGTTCTGATGTACTGTTGGAGGTTAGAACAGGTTAACCCTGTGTATCGGGACTGTAAGATTTCTCAAGAGCAGCACAAAGTGATTCACACATGGGCTGAACAACTGAAGGGTGTCTAGTCTGTAGGAGCTCCTGATGCAAACATCTTAATTCACAATGACTGGCAAATGAAGCAGAGCTACTCATTTCTGGCAGAGACTTTCAAGAACACACCTTGTGCCTATTCTAGAATCTTATTCTAGGATTCTTCTCCTATACGAGGAGAGGGAGACAAAGATGATAGTAAAGCAGATTAGAGGTGGGATGTCAACAAATTGCAGAACTGTTCTTTCTTGTGAAACCAAAACAGCTCTGATACTGAAACCGACTTCCTTGTCCTGGAGCTGGTGTACAATGATCTGTAAGTTGAAATGAAAACATAACTTTATCTTATCAGCACCATCAGATCACAACCAGAACTCAACTCCCAAACAAATTGTTTCCTGGGTACAGAGCATCTCTTTATATGTTAGTTTGTGCACCATGAAGTTACGGGACCCACCGTATTTCTGTTTTCACAGCAGGTCGGTAACATCTTTCTTTCCCAGGGGAGGGTTGGAAGTGGAGTTGCTTCGTTAGTATTTTGCTTTTTCTAGTGTAGTTATCAGCGTGAGTGCAAATGGCACACATGGATTTGAGAAAGTCTATGGACTGTCAGATTCATTGATCCAACGTTCAGAGAGCTAAAAGTTGAAGACAGTTTTCAATGCTGTGAGACATCCGTTAGTCCCTAATTTGAGAGTGAATAGTGAGCTCTATGCCGTGAGTCTGCTACCTGGTTTTGCATGGCATACGTGCTCCTTGTTTGCACAGTGTTTTGTTTGGTTTTTCCCTAAAGCTCTCCAACATGCTCACATTCTTATCTTCCACCTCACTCTCCCAAATGCAATAATCTCTGCACTGATTGACCTAAGTGATCACCATGGTTTCCAATTCAATCCAGGTCCCCAAAGAGAACTTTTAATTAAGGAGCTGTAAGAGAAACTAGGAGAAAACTTTTAAGTCCCCAGGCTTCAGTCTGTGAACTACAGATCCTGAGGTGTGTCTATGTCTAAGTAGTACGGACCCCTGAACGTTTCCTTTCTGGAAAGGTCAGGCCCTGTGTAAAAAATCTGCATAGCTAGACCTTACAGACATAGACATCCCCATCAAAACTCCTAGGGATCACCGAAAGTTGAACAGCCCTGTGATAGGCTGTTGTTGAGCAGCTGGTAGTGACTGAGAGAGAGCATTGAGCTAGAAGGAGTGCACAGAAATGTCTGCCTGAGAACTTCTTGCTACAATTATTGTTAAGTTACTCAGCCTACCTTGTGGTGCAGGGGAGCTCTGCTGGTGCTGCAGGAGCACCAGGACCACAGGACTTTCCCAGGTGCTTTGCTATATATACAAGCACGCTTGTTTTGCTATCAAGACCCAAACTACATAAGACTAACTCAGAAGTGTGCTTGAGCCAGGCACAGCCTTTAGTCCCCATCACCTGAACTGCAAATGTGCACATATGGGTGGGACTTCTGAAAGCACTCGGGATTGTTCTGTACGTGTGGGGCACAGTCCTGCCGCGTGCATGCGCCTGTGGAGCAGTGGGTGCCAATGTTCCCCTAGCAGCTTATAGTACTCTCCAGGAAGCAACTTGAGCTTGCTGGACACTGGTGCTATGTGTGGTACAGCTGTGCAGAAGCACTTAAGGATGCTTTCACACCAGGAACTCCAGCATTGGAATCAGAGAATTGCAGAACTATCTTGGTTGGAAGGACACTTTAGATCATCAAGTGCAGCCATCAGCCATGTATGAGAATGTGAAGTGGGACTGGGAAGCACTGCTAAACGCTCACAAGGATGGTATTTGCTGAAAACCCAAAGCTCCAGAAAACTGGAGCCACATACAAACTTGAGAGAACTTTAGTGAATAGTTCTTGGCTGGAAGACAAAAAGGAAGATTTAAATGTTCAGTGTAGATTGTTTTGGGATTAAGCATCTTGAATTTTTGTTTCAAAATGCTCTCCCTTCTGGCAAGTCTCTCAAAAACTTCTGGTCATTTAAATCTGAGTTATTGGTGGTACTACTTGAGGACTCCTGTCAGAACAATAGTTTGTTTAACTGGAAGTTTTTAAAAGCTCTTTATTCTGTTATAAACCTCTGATGTTTTCCTTTAGAACACAGCTTGAAACAATTTTTCAGCTTATTTCTTCTCAGTTTGCTGGCTGAACAGAATGCGCTTTGCGAATACCCAAGAGGGGACGCTGGGAAAACACAAGTGGTGAATAAATAAAAGCTTTGCTTGTGCTAAGTCACAGCAGCACTCCAAGGCCAGACCTGGACTGCTTGCACAGCGGTGCCTGTACTTTTTAGCCACACCAACACGTGTCTAACAATGCAGCTGCTCTGCTGGGTTACAGAAGTCCTATAGACCGCATTTATATAATCGGTGAGCAGAAACTTCCCTTGGCTCCCCTTCTGCAGAAGAAACCTGGAAAAAAGGGAGTGTGAAGGAGGGACCTCGTCACGCCGTGACTGGTAGTTGCGGGTGGGAGGTGGGCAGCAGAAAGGGATAAAATGTGAGCCATG
This sequence comes from Heliornis fulica, assembly GCA_013399135.1. Taxonomy (NCBI): domain Eukaryota; kingdom Metazoa; phylum Chordata; class Aves; order Gruiformes; family Heliornithidae; genus Heliornis; species Heliornis fulica. Next base: position 825,431 of record VXBZ01003994.1, read on the forward strand.
CACGCACACACACACACACACACACACACACACACACAATCATCTCAACTCCTGGCAGACTTGCTTTTCCATCTGGTGAAAAAAAAGGGGAAGAAATACCTCCCTTGCTACCCCTCAAAAAACACTTCAGTATCCTCCAAGGAGAGATTAGAGCAGAATCATCGAAAGCGGGAAATGAATTGCTTGCCTGCTGGATTTAGCAGCTTCCTGTTTCGGAAACCCGAGATATCATCTCAAATTGCTGTTTGTTGTCAGCCTAGAAGAAGGGAGTTGGAGGCTGCAGAGCCTCTTGTGAGGCTGTGCTTCATTTGCTAATTGTGGCTGCCAGACAACGCCATTTACACTGAGCACAGAATCACCTGTAACCTTTGCTGACCAGAAAATCGTTATATCCCTGAACTCCGGCCTTCTGAAACACTACCCGGCATTGTGTGCTGGGGCAGCCTATGTCAGCTCCCCTCACGGGACAGCAATATACCACAGTGCTTATTGCCGATTAATTAACGGAACATCGAACATCCCCGTGCCCAGACCTAATTATGGTAGCGTAAAAAAGATGTCTGACCTGCCATGCATAATGTAACACATCTCGACCTTTCGAGGGCCACCGCGCTGTCCTTCAAGGGGCAAGGAGAGCTGGGCACAGGACGGGCAGCTGCCGCAAGCAGGGGGACGGGCCCTGTGCGCTGGGGCTGGCTCAGGCCCTGCGGCTCTGGCACGGCACTGAGAGGCCCTTGCAGGCTGGAGGCTGGCAGGGGCCTGCTCTGCATTCGCTCTTACTCTCACAGTTGGGGTGGCTTTTTTGCGCGTTTCTCACAGAAAAGCTGGTGAAGGTGAGTTTTGCCACTGTGAGAGATTTTCAGCAATGAAAATGTCTCCTATTTCACAGGTTTCTCTGCTCTTTGGCTTTGTTAGGGCGTGTTACAATGCCTGCCATTTTGCTGTATAAAACGCAGATGTTGTGTCGTCCTGCTCCTCTTCCTCAGTCAGCCTGCTGATCACAGCAGCCATGCCAGCTCTAGTGGGATGAGATCTGGAAACTGCAGTGCTGCACATTTGGAGGAACGACCCGTAAGGTTTTTTTCCCTCCGCAATTCAACACTTGACATGGAGCACCTAGAAAACCTTTGGATCTTTTGTCCTTCTGTTGGTGGACCCCCAGGGATGTTTCTGGCAATGAGATGTTGCTCTTTGTTTTGGAGACAACACAGGAGAGGAAACTGTCTTGAGAGCTGGAGCTCAGTTAGATCCTATAGCAACTACTAGCGGCAACAGACTAGGGCAGTGATACCCAGCTCTTCTTTCTCTAGAAAAGATCAGTAGGTTATGTGTATGATTTTTCTTTGTTCCAAAGACTGGTTCAGGCATGCCTGACAAGGATGTGATGTCTCCTGAGGGATGTGGTCAAACACAGGCAACGTCAATGCTACTGCTTTGGTGACACCACAGAAACCTGACTGTCAGAGACTGTCATAGAAGCGAGTATCTGGGCAGCAGTGACACATCTCATCTCTTCCCTAGCTGTTTATGGCATGGCTAAATATCTGGCCTTTGCACCAGGAAGGAATATACTCTGTGAGTTGGTTTTACCTGTTCTGCAGGAGAAAGAAGCAGTCTCAACTGTTAAAAACCATATAAAGTATATTATTAAAAATTATTACTCTTAATGACCTTTCAAGAGTATCATGTCAAAATTACCACTGAAATACAACTTGGTTCTCTGCAAGGGAAGAATGATGCTGAATTGAGGGTGTAGTGTACCCAAACCACCCTGAGTTCCTCTCAGCAAAAATGAGGGGTGAAAATGCTTTTCTTCCCATTTAAACAGAAAGGGAATATTAAACAGCTGTGTGATGCAGAGAGGCTACAGGCAATGTAGCTGGATGGAAGCAAAGACAAGTGGTCTGCCTCCAAGGCGACTCAACAGTGCAAATCTGCAGTTTTCATAGGATTTGGATGTACGTATGCCTCCAGCTGGGGTCTTGCTTGGAGGGGTCATGACTGCCTTTTCCCTCTCTCTCCTCTCCCCTCCCCTCACCCCCTAAAACCCCATACTGCTGCTTGCTTCCTCTCTGTATTGTGGGAAAGAGGGGGGGAAAGTCAGAGCTAGAGTTTTGTCTGCTTCAATTTTCAATTTTTAAGACTTTGTACTAACAGACTTCATTCTGTTATTGCAGAGGAGCCTCATTCTGCTGAAGTTGTACTGAATACCCTCGTAAACCAAAGCAGCCACAGCTATGAAGAAATGCTCTTCAAAACTCCTGTCCTTAATCTTGTCTGAGTATAAAACTAAGGGGCTGGCTTTTTAAGAAGGGCCTCTTGAAGCTTGCCGAGAAGATTAATGTGTAAATGCAAAAAAGTGCACTGGAAGCTCTTGAATGGAGACATTTTTATTTCCAAATAACCACAGGGTAATTCTTTGTAGAAAAAAGACGATTAACGGCATCGTGGCCAAAATAAGGTGAGTCCTGTAAACTTGACGGCATAGTATTTGCATATCACTGTGATGTTGAAGAGTTTCTCACACTACCTTTATTTTTCCTGGAAGAAACACAAGAAAAGCACGATGCTCACTCAAATCTCCATAAATCCAAACATCTGAAGCTACATTACTCCTTTTTCCTGGCTCAGTTCCTCCCTGAAAGCACGCCACTTGCATGCTCACTCTTCGATTTTCCCATGAACTACAGAGTGTAGGCCAAAATACCCTTTGCAACTGGTAACTTGCTAGGCACACTGGGTCCCAGTTAATCCAACAAATGGTCGTTTCATAATGCCTGAAATATCCGTGGCATGAATACATTAGAAGCCCTGAAATTGGCAGGAAACACGAGAGGCATTTTTTGTTTTCCACAGGGTCGATTTTATTTATCTGGTCGGTAACATCTTGCAATGACATCAATGTGAAGTGACACGGAAACACGATTCCAACAGCCGCTCCAACGGCGCTCAAGTGGGGGTAAAGAATGCTCACACGTGCTGAGCACCTCTGTGCTGGCTCGGGGAGGTGGCTTGCATCATCATGGGCTGCTCTGCCGGTGCGCGGCGTCATGCCCTTAGCAGTGGTTTTATCTACAGGTGGGACCCTTTACCACCCAGCGACTCAGGAACCTGCCTTAGTTTGCTGGAGCTGAAGGCATGAGCCAGTTCACTGACAGGCCAAGTTGGAGGGACTGTCTTGGGTCAGCGGTGACCTCCCCTCTTGCCAACGTCACCAAACCAATGTGTATTTATTTCATCTGTTTGTTGCAAGTAACTGTGTACCTGACCACGCTCTGGTACCCTGCAGCACTGAACAGCAACTTAACGGTCGGGGAGCTCGTGGCCATGAGCCGGGCTTAGGGGACGGTTGGTCAAAACCAGCAGAAGCCAGGGCAGCACTGGTGGGTACCCAGACAGGCACTGCGGTTACCCCTTTGGGCATAAAGCAGCTTTCCTTGGCCCCGTACAGGACATGGTGGGTGGGGAAGGGAGAGGCGGCTCAGCCACACATGCCTGCCACATAATTGTCAAACGCGCTGGTGATACAATTCCGTCAGAGGCAATTATCGCTGCAGCGCGGTTGCTCTGGGAAGCTCTCCTCTCCCAGTCTGAATTGCAACTATCAGATCTCTGCTGGTTTGGCTGAAAAAAAAACGAGAACATGGCAGCGATGACTTTGCACAAAAAAGGATTGTTTCCCACTCTGTTGTCATGAAAATGAAATATAAACTAGCCAAACTCCTTCTTCACCAAGACGGGGAATATTTTTTTGGTAAAATAACTGTAATTCCAACTGCAGCAGCCAGTGCTGTGCCTGCCTTGGTTCCCAGCCAGTGAATTTTAAAGTAAACACCCTCCAGGACTGTTCTCCATTTGGATTTATTAGTCATTACCAAGAAAAGATAATTAGCACTTCTGAAGCATTGTGATAATCAGTAGCATGAACTGTTACCAATAGAAACGTTCTGGGGTACTTGTGCAGCTCGGGAATATGGCAGCTCCTTTGTACTCCCTGTACAGAACAAGTACACCGGTGGGCAAATCCTCAGCTGGAAGAAATACTCCTAAATACCAACAACTCCAGTGGAGCTAATGGCAGTTTACATGGGGTAAAGGAGTTGGGGTGTATGTGTGTGTGTGGAGCTGTTCCCTGGCCTTTTGGGCTTCTCCTCCTGTTATCCCTGAGGCAAAGTTATTTTTGTTACAATGCACAAACTTTCTGGTTGGTGAGAGGCAAATGCTACCCCTTTACAGTGCAACAGAAAAACAGGAGGCAATTATTCTTCCTTTTATATGCACCTTATCAGCACAAAGGGAAAAAAACTTGTGATGGAAGGAGAGGAACCTGAGAATACCAGGATCCTCCAGGCAATGATGCTTGGTTTCTTGCCCTCTTTCTGAGCTAATGAGATAGTTCTGTTGGGCTCAAAAAACTCACAGGATTAGTATTTCACTTATGGTTCCCCAAACTTCCCATTGCTTATGATCATCTATAATAATCATGAAGGACAGGATATGAAGTAAATCTTATGTTCTTAGTCTTCAACCCTGAGCATCAGGCATGCCAGGTGCCCTGCCACATGAAAATATTACTTAGCTCAGGGAAGTGGGTCTATTTATCAGCGTTGCTATCTAAATAAGTATTACAACACAGAGGCTTGGCCCAAGTAGTTGTCTTTGTTTTTCTGACCCTGGAAGTATGAACAAAATCCAAGTTGAAGAACAGAGGTAGCATGCAAGCTTGGGAAGGTTTCTGTTTTGGTGAGCACCAGGAACAAATGTAGCTAGAGGATTTACCAGCAAATACTTTGCACGCCTGAAACACCCGCTCTCTTTCCTCCATTGTATAGAACATTTCAGGTCAATAGAACATCCCTCCAGCCAATGGGTGCTTCGTATCCTCTAGGAAACAAGCAGCCAATCCCTGGATCGAGTCCAGTTGCCATGCAAAGCACTTTGCCTGCAACTGATGGGGCTGTGCTGTGCTGGCAGTGTGCACCGTACCCCTGTAATCCCTATTGGTGCTGGTGGCGTTTACTCACATACGCCTTCCTTGCCACACCTGAAGCAGAGACTCTCATGCCTGCAACTCCTATGGCAGTAACACCCATTAATGCTCAGGACAAACACGGGACCACCCCGACAATGTCTAACTGGCTGAGTGATACGAAGCACGTTTGCGGCTCTCCTAGGAGACTGCCACGGCGAGTCTGAGGCTGGCTGAGATGGCGTTCCTGATGGCCACTAGCGGGATGTGCTGGTGGCTGTTTACAAGCCAGGCATGCAGAAGCAAATGGCTCTGCGAGTGTTTGCTTCTCGGCGGCTGCTGGGAAACAAGTGCCCTCCTGCCAGGTCATGGGCCAGGGACGTTGCAGACCTCTTAGAGCGGTTCCTCTATCACAGAGGTGGGTGCATAGGCTGCACTCTGGCTGTCCGGTACACAGAAGTTGCTATGGCAGTGCTTTATGAATATACATTGCGCAAGAAAGCAGTGATGTCAGACCACACGCGCTCCTTTTTTGTCTTACACAGAAGGCTTGCTCCCACCCTGGGAACCGTGGAGCAGAACAAATACCAGAATATAACATCTACTTAGATATATATATCTACTTAAGTCTATTGTCAGATTGCATCTGACCGTGGAACTGGGTTTAAAACTCTTGGGTAACAATTTACATATTATGTCAACAACAACATCTTTCCCCCTCCCCTTTTCCCACCTGCAGTGCAGAGCAAGCCGACTTCATAGCATCCTTCACAGCAAAATGCATCTCTGCTGCGTCTTTCCATCTTCATGAAACTAATTTAATTCTGGTACTTCAACACCTACTCCTTCCTCTGCTGCTGGTGCTATTGCAAATGAGAAATGCGGACGGGTAACACTGTCTCCGTGGAAACCTGCCTCTGGCCTAAAAACCTGGGTTTGGTGCCTGTGTGGCCCAGGGAAGCCAAAGACCTTGTGGGCTGAGGACCTTTCGTGGCTGGGCTGCTTTCACTCCAGATCCTATGGTGAGCAGAAGAACAAGCTGGTCTATTGCACCAGCGAGATTTAAGGGGGAAAAAAATATATCATGGAATCAAGAGAACCACAGAACAACTGTAAACAAGGCTGACTTCAAGCCGGCTGCCAGAGCCTCAGGCTCTTCAAGAAACAACCCCTACTCGTTTATTGCCTGAGGATATTATTATTTCCGGACTGAACCAGTTGCAGATCTCAATCCTGGGCTGAACTGTGGTGCAAAGTGTTTTATGGCAAACTCACTTCTGAAATAGTCACAAATCTTCTTGGGGCAGAAACGGGCAAGACACCCTAACCTTCTGTGTAGAAAAGTGCCAGCAGCTCCTTTCTGCATCATCATCACCTTGGGAGGGGGCTGGATGGGGCTGGCTCTGGTGTGTCTTCTGGCAGCATGGTACAGCTCCACCATGATGCTGAGGCCCCGGTGAGGTCAGACACAGCTATGGATTAGTTTAGCAGGGGGTATGCCAGCTGCAACCCCCGCCCTGGCCGTGCCAGTCATGGGGTGGCTGCACAGATCAGCTCTTCAGATGGCTCTGGAGATCCCTCTTATGTCTGATACCATATATAAAATGATCCCTGCGCCGTACCACTAATGTCAAATTTCTACAGACAATTCAAAGATTTGGTTCTAGGAAAGAAGCAATTCGCACACACACAGGCTGCCTTCAGCAGACTTTCCCTCAAAAGACTGCTGCCATCTTTTATACCACGAGAAGACAGATATGAAAATGTTCTGTGCCAGAAATGGTAATTCAGTAAAGCACAGAGTTCAGTTACTATATACTGGTAAACAGTATATTCCTCACTAAAAGTGGTGCCACAGGTGATTAGTAAGAATGAAGCTCAGAGTTTATGATTAGCTACTTCATGTAAGGCCTTTCAAGTAAGTGAGAGATACATACATGATTTTAATACTAGTTCAAGTGTGAACTGACGTGGTCTTTGGTCTTTCTGCTGTTGTGAATCACACTGCAATAGCAGCTTTTAACAATAACAAAACAAGTATTTTTAATTTAAATTGGTCTAGGCAAAAGCCACTATACAGTGAACATATGCAGTATATAAGAGCTAGGCAGGAAAAATGATTATCAAAATACCTAAAATAATCTTGCAAACAGTATATACTGCATGTCTATATGGTTTCATTGCCATTCCCACCCTGTCGGATCTGTGTGGAGGCAGCCACACTTAAGCACAACTTGGTGAAGTCAGTTAGCTGGTGAATTTACTCCTCTTTAGAGCAGGTCTGGGCTTTAATTCAGGGCTTGGGGGTTTCATCTTTAATGAAAACTGAAAGGTGCAAGTGCCTACACAGCTGTTCCGTACCATGATCTATTCTACAGTCACCCCGAACCAACACTTTGAAATAAGTCATGCTATTAACACGGACAGGAGGTGAGCCAGGCACCTGTGGAGAAAAAGACCTGTTGCAGGCCTTCTACACTTAGACTTGTCTCAGACGAGTCTGTAGACCTGAGCTCTGTCCTGGAATTATTTTTCCCAGTCCAGGTTACAATGGCACTTTTCCATTGGGCATTTTCTTTGTTTATTTGGGTTTGTTGCCTGTGAATGGAATGAAGGTGCTTAGCTGCAGGGCAAAGCTTCAGAGCTCTCTGGGTATGACAGTGAATGGGATGACAGGACTGCTGGATTCCAGGTCCAGCGCGGTGAGGAAGCATTCGATGGCTGCTTCGTTTTTCCCCTGATCTTGCAGGACCTCTCCAAGGCTGTTCCAGGCCCTGTGACTGGTGGTCTGGATCTGGATGGCATCTCTGAGGACCTTCTGGGCCAGGTCCCTCCGCCCAAGTCTGTTCAGCACCAGGCCCTGTCAAGAAACAAGCGATGAGCAGTTAACAACAGCACAAAACAGAGGAAGGAGTGCCCCAAGCTTCTAGCAAGATGGGCAGATGGAAGAGTGCAGGTGCAGGAGGCCTATCGGGGGGGATCTCCCCTTATTTCTGGAGAAGGGTTTTAATTAGCTCTCAAACTCTGCTTTTTTATTCATTGTGATGTGTAATTTAGAAAAAAGAAACCATGATCGTGAAAAAGTTTTTTTAAGCTGAGACTGAGTCAGGTCTGCAAGTGTTCCTGCTGGGAGAGCACATACTGCTGCTATCCAGAGAAAGCTCCAGGCCCTTTCAGCATCCCTCTCTTCTTGAGTAGGTTACACTTGCTTCTAATCCCCAGGAAAACTTACACATTCAGTTACACCAAGTATCTAAATAACTCTTGCATTTCTGGCATATCCAGCTGAGTATCTCAGCTCCTACATCTCGAACATACAGAAAGACTTCTCTTACGAAATGGGGCTAGAGGGACACGTCCCCCTTCCAGCCTTCTAGGGGCAGGCTGTATGTAACAGCGCGGGGCTGGCTGTCCTCCTGCTATCTGCACTCCTAAAGCAGCGTGGGGAGGAGAAGGATGGAGGAACCTTGTTTAAAAAGCTGTCCTTAGGGTAAGAAAAGACACAAGTGGGTGTAACCATCTGGAAGGAACAGGAGGGGGAGGATGAAAGAAGTGGTAGGAAGAACATCTTTTCCTATAGGGCTCGCATGGATGCGCCTGAACCTGCAAAGCACCTAATGAGCCAGACTCCCTTTTAATTATCCAGCAGTCCGCCATGCTGAGCCCAGATGGTCATGCAGGCTTTGCGGGCCACAAGGCCTCCGTGGTATTTTTCTGCTTCTCCTGTGGGTACATACACTGGGATGAACCTCCAATCACTTTCATCCAGGTGTGGCCTGTGGAAGAAGCAGCTGCCACTTCTGTGTGTCCAGCTCTGCGTGGCCTCTGCCTGCACTCTGGACATGTTGAAAAGGGAGATGACTGCCTGACTTCAGGCCGCTCCTGGGTCTGCCTACTTTGCCCAAGAGATAAATTAAGAACCACATGTTTCATTTTTAGTTTAATTTTCAATTTATCAGCCGTACGATGGAAGTTTCACTACCATTTTTGCCCATAATCTGGACCTGAATAATCAACTCTGTATCAAATGTGATCACCTGAAGATGCAGTGAGTGTGTTTTTACTCTAGGTTCTCTGTTGGAAAATGGTGAGGCATTCCTGTCCCCTTGCCAAAAGGCACAGGTGGCACAGAGGTACCTGGTGGGAGAGGCTAGCTCCTCTGGAGGTAGCTGCCCAGAGACGATGACAGACTGGAAGGGATTTGTGGAATTACAATTTGAGTCTCCCGCTTGACAGGGATAATGAGGCACAGAAAGGGCAAGTAGTGTGGCCACAGTAAATCTGCTACCGAGCCAAGAATAGTTGGGAACTATCTCAGCTCCAGTCTGTCCTCGACCACAAAACCACTCTTCCTAAGACCTCTTCCTGTTGCGCTGACCCAGCAGAGCTGACTGTGCTCTCTGGTGGCCGGGGACCCATCGCAGTCCACACCCTGACGTTAAGCGGCATCAAGCCTCTGACACTGCTGGCGGGCTGCTGGTCCCGGAGGCACAGGGGCCAGCGAGCCTGTGCAGCTTCTGCCTGTCATCCCTCTCCAAAGAGGAGGAGGGGAATTCCCTCCCTGGCTGACATCTCATGCCTCTCAACAATGCCGCAGCGAAATCCACCTCGTCCTAAACCGCTCGTGCAGCACAGCTCCCTTGTCTGCCTCAGCACCCTTACTGGTCAAGGACCAGAGAGGTTCGTGTGCCCTCCTCCTCCTCGCTACAGCTCCCTGGTGTTCTGCCACTGCACCTCATGCTGCCTGTGCTTGGGGCACACAGAGGTCCCTGCAGCACCGCAAGGAGGCCGCATGCAAACCCCAGGTACTGTGTTCACCTGGGGGAGATGTTGAGGTGTAGCCCACCAGCAAAGGCACCACACAAGAACATTTGCTCATCGGTATTCAGTGCTTTCAAGTGTGCCAGTTTGGTTGAAAAAACATCTGTGAACCCTGAGAAAGGGTAGTGACCTCAGGCTCCCCAAATCCAGGAGAAAGCCTTCTTTTGACACTGCAGCACAGTGCACGAGTGAAAAACTGCTGAATGTTTTCAGGGAGAATCACAACACAAAACATCTGCTAAAGGAGGTAAAGATATCGTGCCACCTCCTCACATGTGCAACTTCTCATGTCAAAGGTTGCCCAGGTCCGTGGCCCTTCCCAGGTATGCTTGCAGTCCTGCTTCATGCTTGTTGTGACAATGACCTGCCCCATGGCCCCCGCTTGCCCACGTGCCTGGATTCCCTTGACCTCCAAGCAGAAGACGCTGTGTTTAAGGCCTCTGCCCAAGCAGAGGTTAGGGTATGGACAACCCATACTCCAACCCTCGCCCTGCCGATGTCCCCAAGCCCCAGCAATGAGATCTACTTCACCCAGAGTGAGCCATGACAGGTGGTGTCAGCCTTTCCAGTGAGGCTTAACTGAGCCAACAGAAACATGCTGCTGGATGTTCAAAGGACAGGTTGAGCACCATTAATTCTCTGTGCAGGAGAGTTTCGTGCTTTGGGTTGCCTCTTTCCCCTCTTCCCCACCTTGTTCCTTGCAAACCACAAGCGTTTTGTGAGAGCTGGAGGCTGCACAATCCCCAAAACCTCACGAAGATGCAGCACTGAGCACTTCAGTTTTTTGTTTCCCTGAGGTATTTGCACTTGAGAGCTTCTCCTTGCTACTGAATTTCTTATTTCCCCACGGAGTCTGGCTCGTTGTAAACAATGCCTGTGTGTTGTTGCTATGTAGGTCCAGCTGGAATCTGCCTACAGTGCAAAAGAAAAAAATTATATATAAATTCAGAAAACCACCCACTGACAGGCAATTTGCATTTTTATCTGGAAGATTAAAAAAAAAAATTTCTAATGAAAGTTCAGTTCCTGAGTTTCTATGGAAACTCATCTGCTTGGTGTGCATGCATAATTTCATAAAGTCAGATCTCAGGAAGATGAGCAATTAGTATAAATACAAGCAGGAATGTGATTAAGGGTTCCATTTTCTTATTCCTGAAGATGGAGGGTGGGGCTGGGTTTTGTTGTCTTTCCTTGGTTCGTATTTGTGCATTTGCCAGCAAGGTGACCTCCCTCCTCTGCCATCTCCTGGCAAGCACTGGCACTTCTGGTTCTGCCCACTTGTTTTCCTCCCAAAGATGCCAAGTACCTCTGGGGATGGTCTTCCCTGTCAGTGTTGTTGGTACAGAGTCAGGCCCTAAGGAGCAATGAGGACAGGCTTCTTTTTGTACTCAAGCATATGACAAGTAGTAAAAAAAACCCCACAACCCTTAGTGGTAGCATCATTTTGCTTTCGATCTCCTGTGGGCGACACGTCGCTGGGGCTCACACCAGGCATGTCACCTGCTGCTTGCGTTAATGTAGCTACATAGTGCTTGGTTGCCAACTCCCTCGCTCAAGGAGGTCTAAGGGTAACTTGTGCAGATTAATTTCATTTTCTTCTTTAGGTCTGAAGACATAGCTCAGATCTCATAAACAGAGGTAGAGTAGCGAAGGTTGCGCTTTCAGGCCAGACTGGAAAAGACGGTGCTGAAAGCACTGGAAGAACTTAATTTGAGGGGTGAAGGGTTGTGGTGCGACAAAGCTGGCCCAGCCTAGCAGTGTGTGACGGCAGAGGGGAGACAGCGAATCTGGGCTGCTGATTTAGGATGCCTTATGTTGGTGGCTGGGCTCCTCATTGCATTGTTTGGAATTTCAGGGCACTGGGGGTGCATATGGGAAGCTCTTTCAAAGGTATTTTTGACCTTGTCTGCATGAAAAGCAAACAAAACGTAACCTACTTCTATAGTGAGGCCAGGTTGAACTCCCTTGCCTTCAGCGATGTGATACTTAGTAACTGATACTTGAGTGAGGCTATTTTTTGTTTAGGAGAGCCATATTTCAATTTCAGTTAGGTGTGCAAAAAAGTGACTTGCTTTCAATTTTCACTAATAAAGAACGTGTGCATAAGCCTCGCTTGAAGTACAACTTCAGGAGGTCATGAAATTTCTGATCTGTGGCTTTATTTCCTTAGAGCTCGACAAAGCCTCCTTAAAGGTTGTAAGCTCATAGAATTCCCAGAAAATACTGCAGGAAGGACATTATGGAAGACTACAAAATAAGCCTCGTGTACAAGATGGAGTTTATTTTTAGTAACGTAAGTCAAAACTTCCTTTGCAAATGTTTAGTTCAAACACCTGATGAGCAGCAGGGAGCTATCCTGAGTCTTGGCATCCTTGTCTCCTTCTAATAAGGTGGCACAGATTTATTTGTTGTTTCCTTTGGGGCTTGCATTGGAACGGAACGACGTGTCCAGAAAAACATTTAATTTCATTCCTGGAAGACTGCTTTTTGGTCTGTTTGCATGGTCATGTCATTCTTGGAGAAGCTGTATGGGTGGACTGGGCTCTGTCCTTTACAGACCAATTTGAATAACTACTCTAAACACAAGTTCTCTCTTTCTTTGCATGAATCTCAAATTTTAAAGTGAGGTCGTCCCTGATGCTTCTCGCAACTGAGCAAAGCTTTTTCACCCGTTATTGTCTAAATACCCAAGAAGTTTCCAGAATAAATTCAACTTTGAAGACTTCCTGTCAGGCTTCTGCGAGTGCATTAGTTAATTAATTTCAGTGTAAATGGGGTACCCTTAGTGTCTACTCCAATCTGTAAGACGGACATGTCAGCAGTGGTCATCAGGAGGGTAATTCAGCAGCCAGTAAAATCAGGGCATGGTGCAGAACAGTGCTTGCTCAAAAGTGTGCTTATTCAGCAGAGAACCCTACAAAAAGCCTTTCAAGATGCATTTGGCACTTGGTGATAAAAGTCTCACGTAACAGAAAAATCCGCACTGCTACAGGGTAACATACGCTTCCGTAATTATTTAGCAATCAGAGTAAGTTGTAAGCAAAATCTGTTGCATAAACCATGAAATATCAGAGAGTCCTTTTGGAAATGGCAAAGATTAACCCTGGAAGTCCTAGGTCCCCTAGAATAAAGACAGACATGCAACCAGCCAGCTGTTCTGTGATTCTTTCCCCCCACATCCACGACCTCTACATTTCTGAGGAGCCAAGACTATTTTTTTTAAGCTGTGAGCAGTGAAGCGAGTTTTTGTTGTGCTGTCACTTAGCCACGCAGCAGCTGGCATGCATGGGGGGTAGTTAATCATCCATTTTGCTGATTCAGTCCAGACTGTGGCAAACCCGAGCTATACATCTGAGCTTTGTTCTTGGAAAATATGCTGTAGGAATGTATGGAGCAGCCAGGTCTGTTTGCCAAAGGCACTGAATTAGAGACTGAGCCTTCATTTGCCGCCCCAAGGAAGGGTGACTGGGATCCTCTATGGGAGGAAAGCTCATCTTTGAGTGTTTCTGAAAGATGTTTGCTTCTTTTGTCAAGAGCAGCTTCTCCTCCCCATCCTTCCCCCTCTCCAACTGCTCTGCTGAAGCTGCTGCATCCCCCGTCAGTCAGTGACGCCAAAGTGCTGCATTTGACGAAGCAGGGGAGGGGAAGGAGAGGGGAGGAGAGGGAAGGCGGGCAGGGCCCCTGAGAAACGCAGCATGGGGAATTGAAAAAATGAAGGAGGGGGGAGGAATTGGCAAGTGCTGGGAAAAAGCAAAACCCCAGTTAGCAACAGGAACTGTAGCACTTGAGCACTGCCTGAGGGTTTCAACGCAGCAGGCTCAACCCAGGGATCTCAGCTCTGGTACTGCAGGCACCAAGGTCAGCCTAGCAGCACCCCGCTGCTTAAACCTCACCGCAGCATCTTCGTGTGCTACAGGTGAGGGTAGAGGAGAAATGAGAGTGCAAGGGGCTATCAGGAGAGGCAGGCTAGCTGAGCATGAGGACTGAGATGTCTTAAGCCCACCACAGACCTGTGCTTCACCAACCATAGTGAGGTAAATTTGGCTGGGAGAGGAGAAACAGGAAATGAAAGAAAAGATCAAAAGTGATGAAGACCTGGAGTGGGACATCCCTTCTTATCCCTTCTTTAGCATGCCAACGTGTTTCTCAGGGCAGTGTGGAATTGCAAAGGCACCATCTTGGCCAGCCCCCGAACCAGAATGGAAGCACAAACTACCCTGTGCCCAGGCCTGCTGTCTCTGTCTGAGTTCATCAAATGTTAGCAGGGATGTTTGTACCGTGTTTGAAGCTTAAATGTGATAAAACATTTATTGACATAAAAAGCAAACCCTAAGGCACCATTTCAAACCAGGAGGCTCTGATCTCTTCACAGGGAGGCTCATACAAGCCTGGGGAGAGTGAGGAGTTTTTCTGCCTTGTTGGATTGGCGTCACTTAAGCTTTGTTCAAAGCAGAATTGTTTGCTGCATGCTGAATACTCTCTAGATAGTTCTTCTTTTGCTGAGACCTACATGGAGATGAAGCAGTGAGCACAGAAACCTAAGAGGATGCCTCGACCACGTGTCTGAGCCTAACTGAATGCAGTATTTGTTTTGCACTGTCTTTTTCTAGGAAGGCAAGATTTCTCTCAGCCCTGATCTTAGCAGTTGTCATAGCAATGTTGCAGCAGAGTGTGCAGCAGCTTCAACTAGGACTCAAGCTCAAGGTGTCATCTGTGAAAACATGCACTAAGAGAGGTTCCCAAACAAATAATAAAAAGTAATTTGGAATCTGTCATTTATAACTTAAGGTCTGAATACTGTTATGCACTCCAGCTGCTTCCCTGGCAGAAAGCCTTCTTGAAATTAGTGAGATTCAGCCCAGATATAGCCAAATATTTCAAAATACATGTAGAATCGAGACTGATCTGCACCAGCAGTGAGAGAAAAGGCATGCAACATACATGCAGGATGCTGAAGAGTGGCTGGTAACCTGCTGGCTAACGCACTCGACTGGAAAATGGTTGCTGTGCTTCAGTGGCTGCTAATGCATTTTGCATTGAATAATCTGCCATTATGAGTGATGCAGAGAGCAGGGACAGGGTCGAGGACCAAGCTTTGGGATGCTGAAGTCCCAAGTTCAAGTGTTCTCAGACTGAACCTTTAGAGCTGATTGAGAGCTTGCCACTCTTGTGTCCAGGGGGTGCGTGCTAACTTCTGGCAAGTATTTTTAACATTAGGAGTTAAGCACCCCCATCACTCCCCGGGCAGGGGGTACACAGCTCTCTGCCTCTATTTTGATAGTAATAAGAAGGTGCCTATGTCCTGTTGCACACAGCAAGATGCCTAGCTGGGCAGTGTCTGGGTTTAAGACCTGGACACCCAAATAATCTGAGTGTCCACAGTATGCTGTGGCTGATGAACAGAGCATTTCTGCCTGCTTAGGTTTCCTCCAGTGCCAATGCTGGATCCTTCTCCAGTTTTTAGTGCACTGCTTTGCGACAAAGGAGGGGCTGAGGCGAACATTTCCCATGCATGTTCTCTTCGATTCTCTGTACAGGGAGAATCTTGTCTGAACATGTGAGTCATGAACAGGTTCTCCTAGATAAGAGCTTCAGCTCTGACAAGGGTCTCTATGAGCCTCAGTCCCCCAGAATTAATGGCCAGAGCAAGTGCTGCATTTAGCACAACTCTGAGGAAGGGTGTAGCACAGGGAAGCCACAGCAGACAGAAGCACGCAGCATGCCAATGTAGACTGCAGCAGATGTCTTCTGAAAGGAGAGCTGAGGTATTTAAAAAAACTTAATTTGCTTTAGTTTTCCACTACTGGCAGTCTCTGGGATAGCTGAGACTTATTAATGACATCCACCGCAGAGCTTCAGCTGGAGCCTCGGAGTGCAGCACCGCAGCTGATCGCTGAGCTGTGGAGAAACGCCGAGGAGAAACACGGAGTGAGGAGGGCAGGCACATGCTGCTGTGGGCCAGCCAGTACCTCTGGCTTCTGCTCTCGGGCCTCTGATCCCACAAGGAGCATGTTTCCTTATCACCCCTGGACAAAATATCTCTCATGAATCATGGAGCTACATGCACACAGGAATTTTGCTGAATTACTGATGGCATTTTCTGTTACCTGCTCAAAAGAGAATTAATGAAGAAACTCATTGAGAGGATAAATAATTAAAGACTTTTGATAAGTACTGCACCTAACATTAGTGTAAATGGAAGCTCTGGCAACACTGGAGAGCTCTTGTGTTTTCATGTTTCCCATTTGTTTGGCAAGAAGAGAGTTCTACCTCATCTTGACTGTGGGCAGCTCAGTGTATCAGAGCAGCATGCTGAAAACATGGAAGCCTTGCTAAGTCCCACTGCCCTGTTTGTGCTGTTTGGCTTAGGTACCGGGGGCAACATATTTTGCTACTGTGCTACACACTATCTTATGTGCTATATTACTGTAGCCTGTCACTCTGTCCTGTCTTCAGTGAGATAACAGACAGCCTAAATAGCACCAAATTTAAATTAATTATGACTGGTTTCCTTGTTTGTGCAAAACAGTGTTTGAAGGTTGAAGTAAAAGGGGATAGTCATTCCACCCCATCTCCATTCTGAGAGTTCCCTGAGCACTTTCTGGAATTTATGAGCTCAGCTGTAGACCAACTTGACTACTGCAATTTCCAGGCTTTAATTTAATCTTGGAGCAAAGCACAGCATGAAGGCAATACTGATTAGCTGAGTTGCAGCAGTATCATGAGGGCTGTGGATGGGAACCACAACTAAAGCTAGTCATCTTCTGGAAGATCAGGCTGGAGCTCAGTGGAGTGTATGCTGCAGGGCTGCAGGGATAGATCTGACCAAGGACAGTGTCTTCAGGCCTGGATGCCAGTTTTATTCTCCAGAGACACCTGATCATTCGAGGCACTCATGGGGTTTAAGAAATGTATGGGGTTCTTCTCCAGTAAGGTGTCACACACACTTTAAAGAGGGGACCAGAGAAGAGCTGGAGAGTTTTGTCTTTCAGGAATTCAGTTTGGTTTCTAAAGTTACGTAAACAGAGCCTGAATAATGTGGTAATGAGCACCTCAGGGACATGCAGAATAACTCACCACAACAGAGGAATGCAAGTGATTGGCACAGATAAAAAGGAGCTACAGATTCCCTGGAAACCAGGATAATCCACCTCTGAGAAGCACAGCACCCACTCACTCCCCACTAAGGACTGAAATCTCTGCGCTGCGCAGTGGGTCAGATTTGCTCCTTCCAACAACCCCAAAGACCCAGCAGGTCCCGTCTCTCACTGACCGGGAAATGCGCAGGAGAGGAAATGGCCACTCACAGTGTCTAAGTGATGTCTTCAGCGTCAGAGAATCACTTGCTACTGATGGCTCCGCTGTCTCCTCTGGATGGAGGAAGGAAGCCTGGCAACTGCAGAGGAAGGGAGCAGGCAACAGACCTGCAGGACAACTCTCAGCTCCTAACTGGTGCCCAGGAGCCGCGATCCTGCCGCACGGGCACAGCTTTGCTCCCATGGCTGGGCTACTGAGGCTGCCAGCTAACCGGTGGATCTGCAGGGAGGATGGCAGCGGGGGAAGGGGATTACTGCAGCGAGCAGAAATGAGAACAAAGTGTCTGCAATTCCTTGGACAGTGAGTGAGCTGACACATAATTTATTAATGTGAGCATCGAAAATGCTCATTCCTCCTGTGGGAGCTAGTGACTAGGGTAAAGACAAGTTCTCTCCCTCAAGCTCAGCTGCCTCAACACAAAAATTTGAGCTAAGAGGCTGCTCCAGGATTGCTTTTCCCCAGGGAGAGCTTAGAGCAGTTATTTTGGGAAATCTGAAACGCAGGAACATTCCTGGAATTCTGCAATAAGCCTCAAGAGTTGGGAAAACAGAATCTGCTAACCAGTCATGGTTTGGAAGGAGGCTACCAATCATCTCCAAAAGCCAATCGTTGCTTTATTGTTGTCCCCTTGGCGGAGCTGCAAAAGGTGCGAGCCAGACTGGCATAATATCCATTGGGAGAGTTTCATGTAGGATTAGAGTTAGTAGCTCTCTCTGCCCCAGCCTGTAGCCCACCTATGTGGGACCTGAAGAGTACCACTGCTGTACCAACATGCAGAAAGCAGTCCTCTTGATTGCACTCAGCACATCTGGGGATGCTTCCTGCTGCCACAGCCTTAACATGAGAGTGCAATCAATTCATGGGGAATTCCAGTGGAGAGCACCATCCCACAAGAGGCTGCGTTGATGGTCCAACAGCAAGTGCTGCGCTGCTGTCGTGCCATTTTTGGGAGGAGGTGTAACTAGCTATGTCGCCCTGCAGAGCAGGCTGAAAATAGGATTGCACTCACTGTGCCATGTGGCTCAGTGGTATGTCAGGACATATATTTTTAGGAAATTCCTCCTTTGGGCAGAAAGGGTGAAGTTCTTGGCCTAGTTTGCAGGCTGCTAGCTTTGCCCAGATCTTTCATACTAGGGTGTGGGAGCATGTTAGGCACCGAACGCTCTGTGGGTGGCCCTCAATGCCTGGACACAGGGCAAGTCCTAGGTACCTACTGAGCTGGTGGTTGCAGAAGAGCAAAAGACAGCTGGTCTGCTCCTGTCCTTTTCTTTGTTTCAATGCATGCACGGGTAGGGTGCTCTCTTTGCTGATGCTTTTCAAAGAGGGAACTGACCTCCCGCAGAGTAAGGATGGAGAAAAAAGGAAGGAAGATCAATGTGTTGGGAAGAATATGGTCTCTGAGGAGCAGCAATAAAAATGTACCTTGCAGAATGAATGTGTGAGGGGAACAGTGAGCTCAGAGAAGATAGCTCATGCAGAGAAGAAAGAGAGGAGATATAACGAAAAGCAGATGGTAAGAAGGGGATTAAAATAAGCTTCTGGAGAGGCAAAGAGTCTGACTTGGCGAGGTATTATTTTGGGTGCAGCCTAATGAAAAAATGTGGTACATCTCATTCTCCAGCCAGTTACTAACGCATAGACAGTGGTGTGACTCGTCTGACTCCAGGAGAAAGACAAGGTAGGCAGCACCAGACTCGGAATCAAACTTATTTCTCTGACAAGACTTCCTTTTTTCGCCAGAACATCATCAGGCAGCATGTGTTCAGCTCCAGCATCTGGGTTGTGATTTTTTGGCAGCTGCACAAAATCTGTGCAACCAAATCCCACCTGCCACTCTCATGTCTGCTCGCACAGACCTCTGCCTGTTAGCAAATGTCTCAAAATCACTGTGCCAGGCACAGCGCATTGTTCTGCAATCCTACCTCAGGCAAAACACCCTCATGCAAGGACTCCTTTTAACTTCAGTGGGCTGCAGGAGGGAAAGGCTAGAGGACAGGCCTCTGGACTACAGACAGGAATATTCATTCAGGTCACATATATTGTTTTCTGCACTAAGGTAAAGCAGTTATTTTTTCCCTGAATTACCTGAGTATTACTACTTTGCCTGCTACATTTTAAGCAGCTTTCTTTTGAGACATGTTCCGTGTTATAGCTGTGCAGGAAGAATTTGTGAACTTTGTTTACCAGAACATGTTCATGTGAAGCTGTCGTCCCCTTCTTTACAAATTCTTCCTCTCCCTTATCTCGCTTTTCTGTAGTCCGCGATGAGCAATGCCGCCAGTGTGATGTGTGCACACTCTAAGCTGCTTCATGTTGAAACAGTTCATTAGTGAACAAAATGTTGAAATATGGCTTGCTCGTCTATCCTGGATAAGAGATCTATCTGCAGAATTAAGTGTAACTTCTAATTCTGTGCTAGAAGACAGGACTTCAACTTCCCCGTGAATCATCTGCTATAGTATTTCACAATCTGACTCGCCCCAGCATGAACCTCAGCAATGAGACTGTGCTTTTGGTGCAAAGGACAGTGTCTCTTGGAGATGGTCTAAGCTGCTTGGTTATGGCATCCCTCAAATTGCAAACAAGAATCAATCAGTGCTTTTTGATGTGGACATCTGTCAGCAGAGAAACTACTGCTAATCATCATGTAATAACCACACCAGACACTTCCATATCAGTCATCTTTCTGGAAGTCAAGCATGAATAAACCTGTTACTCAGCCAAGCACTGAACATATTTGTTCGGATCTGGCTGCATTTCTGTAACTGTTTAAATCTCTGAAGTGATATGATGCTCTTTTATAGATGGATACTTGAGATCAAAATATTTAGCCAAAATACAGCAACTGGTAATTGTTTTTGTTGGCATGCGGTTAAGCCTTATTTATATCCGAAGATTTGCGTTTTAGAAGCAAGGTAGGTATGCTGAGAAAAGGTGCTGATATCCTTGTGGAAATACAAGCACCTCGGATTTGTAAAGAAATGGTTCAGCAGAACTACCTCGTTGGACTTCACCATTCAGAGAAGTCCTCACTCCTACAGAAGCACCACAGGAGCTGTCAGTTTGGCATGTATATGGCTCTACGTGAGCTCTGAATAATATTACAGGAGTACAGTGCTGTCTAAAACCTTGTGCAGTGAAGAAAAGCCAATTCTCTTTTTACTTAAGGACTGATGCCAGACCATCTACAGAAACCATACAAGTGCTTTAGGAAATCACATGTATACCTCCTTTGCAGGCATGGGCTCATCAGCCCATCACTTAATTGAGAGAATGGAACAAATGGTTGCAGCCTCTCCAGAGACACCAGTTAAGAGGATGACCAGTAAATGAGTTCGAACCTGAGTTTGAATTAAATGAAAACTTCTGAGAGAAAACTCTCATATTGAGATGGCACCAGAGCTGTCAGCACTATGGACCAGTTATTTTGCTGGTCACACAGCTTGGCAGTAGTCTAAAGATGGATACTGTATTTGAAGGAGGAAAAAATGCATTTTCTTGAGAACTGCCAGAGGGAAAAAAACCTGGATCATGAAGAAAGGGTAAAATCAATCTCTCATGACTGTCAGCAAACCAGTGAAAAAACTCAACTGCCTAAATATAATGAACTAGGTAAATTCTGCAATCACACAGAAACATAGACATAAGATACACTTCAGTGCTGCCCAGAGACTTAAACAAAAAAAGTGACATCACAAACACATGAAGTTGTCTTAATGCATATGGAGTGAAGAGGGCACTTAAAGCGCAGTACAACCTCTAGAACCACATCCATTCCCGAGTCTACCAACACCCTTCCACTTTCATGAGATTGCTCTGCCACTGTGCTAGGAGGGACGGGCATGGGTATGTTAAATGAACCAGTCTGCCTCTCTTGAGATGCCCAGGGAGGCAGCAATGTGGAAAAGACCCGCTGTGTAGCAGTGTGACACGAGTCCAGTGCTCGTGTGTCTGAGGAGCACTGGAGACAGCAAGCAAGGGAGAGGGGGCATCGTCAGTTGTTGTTGCTGTTGTGCCAAAGCCTCAACATAGGTTCTGGCAGCAGCCCCGGATGGGATGATGTACTTGTAAAACATTTACATTTTCAGCAGGATGTTTCTAATTAAACTCAATTGGTTTGCTCACCTGCTGGGAGTGACTGCTCTGCACCTCATCTCCCTCTCCTACTTGAGCACAAAGAGGATGCAACTGCCTAGGCTAGCACTGCACTCCTTTTGTGCGCTGACAGTAATTGAGAAAATGGATGGCAACAGCCACGTTCTGTTTGCTGCTGTTCTACGAGGAGCTTTCTTTTTCCTTTTTCCCAGAGCATAATCCTGCTCAGGTTTTACAGACCTTTTGCAGGAGTAGGGGACTGACAGGGCTTTGTGTAGTTCCCCGGCTGTAGGGCATCATGATTGATGCTGAAAATAAACCCCTCAGGACTGAGGAAAGTACCCATACAGATCCTGACTGTGATCAGAACACTGGGGAAAGGATGGTATTGAAGCATGCTCTGGTCAGTAGTGCAAGGCAGCACAGCCAGCTGTCACTCACCAAACACATCTTAGCCTTTCTTACAAGCACAGCCTGACTTAAACATTTAAGAAAGGGTTTTATCAACACTGTTATATTGTCTAGAGGTATTTATGGTTTTTCCTGGAAAGGTCCATGACAACCAAACCTTCAGAGAAAGCTGCTGAAATTGCATGGACAGCCAGCAGGACTTCTGTTTTGTGACTGTTGTCCTGAGATCCCTTTCTGAATCTTTAGGGAGCCAGCACTTGTCGGTGAGATGTAAGTCATGCCTCAAAAGAATAGCTGAATGTATTGGCCTTGCTGTACTGTGGCGTTGCCCTGCTGTGAAATGAGAAAAAATGCATTTACCATGCCACAGCAGCAGGTCAGTGTCCAAAATGTTCCCCCCCTCCAACAAGCTCGCTGGGTCAGAATAATTCTGTTTTGGATTGCACAGGACAGTCTCCTGGGTAACATGCTTCACAGCAGCGCTCGGGGGGAACACGCCCTTGAATGCAAGGCAGTCAATGAGATTTATAACTACCGTGTTTTAAAACCTCGTTCACTCAGGCAGGGAAGGATACTGCTGAAGAGATCTCAAATGAGAGAAATGATGTATCTGCAGCTACAGAAATAGTAGCTGTTAAGATGATGTGAAGCCTGGATGGCAGAAGGTGCTCTGTTGTCCACTGTGCTGTCCAGCCTAACACAAAAAACCCAGACTAGTTTTAAAACTAGCGAGGGCATGAGTTTTAAAACTACATGGGCACAAAACACTGACTTCAGCTACAACACCTCTCCCGGAGAAGTGGATGTAAAAATCCACCCTGCATCACCAAAATCTTCTGGTTGCATTAAAAGCAAGGTCCTGGATGAAGGCCAGGTCCCAGCTGTCCCCGTAGTGATAATGACCACCCTCCCTCAGGGTGCTGAGCACTGGCAGAATCCAGCTGCACACATGCGCACATGTAAATTGTCTCAACACGGTGTGTTAATGCTTCTGGGATGACAGACTGAACCTATAGATGTCTCATCAACTGCAAGCTCCATGGAGAATGCATTTTATTTTAGGAAGAGCCTGGAGTAAAACAAAAAAAAATTAAAAATCTCCTGGTACAGTTTATCTGATGCTTTATTTTTGAGTGTCCTTGATGCGTAACAGCATGCTATCATCTCTAAAGATTAAAAACAATCCCTTCTTATTGCTCTGCTGGGTATTTTCAAAGAAATTCATGCACAGATGAAAACAAATAAAAACAATGCCCAATAGCTCTGCAGAGATCCTAGGCCTTTAGTTTCAGGTAGTCTGGAGACAATTTTAAACAAACAAAGTCCTCTTAAATCCTTGGCTACAGCTCCAGAGAGGACACGTTGGCAGAACTTCAGCAGCTTTAATGGGGTGAGGCTGGTTGAGGATTTTCAGCATCATCTCCACTTTGTCATTTTTAGGGTATAGCTTAACCAGATCTAGAGCTTATCATGCATGATAATGGATTTTCATTAATTTTTTTAAACTGGAGCTTCTAGTTAAATAATAATACCTTTGTTTAGGCTTGGCAACGCCGGTTTTTATGATTTTAATGTCTAGGTTTTTTGATGGAGAAAGTCACCCTCTTATCATCAGTGCAGAATTGGGCCCTCCAATGACAGGATTAAATGCAGTATAAACCAAGAGAGCCTCTGGCACTGATGAAGGAACAGTTCAGCTCGCTTCAGTTAACATGTCTTTTGCTTTTACCCACTTTGCTTTATTGTTCAGAGGATCTGGCCCTGTATGAGAAGTAAATCCCTCCTCCAGCCCCGGTTCTGCTTCTAGCTTTTGCTTCTGGCTAGTTCTGATGGACTGCTGCAGGAGTTTCTTAAGGAGAAATCTATATGATGCTGCTGTGCTTAGAAAATGTCTGGAAATAGGCTTTTTTTCCTTTTCTTTGTTGCTGCTTGGGCACTAACTTTGCTCAGGCTGAAAAACATTCTGCAAAAGTATACCTGAGGGTTTGGGTTTTAAGGGCTGGGCAAACTCATTCCCAAGATCACTTGCAAGGCTAAGTAACTCCAGATGGAACTAGCATAAGATGGTTGTGCCAAAGACATGATGCAAGTATTGAATTAGGGCTGCTGGTGGTACGGAGAACAAGGATAATAGTGAATGCAAAACCATGCTCTCTTGCTGATAAATAGCCCCACAGTACAGAGGAAGGAGGCCACAGCAGGTCAAGTTCAGGTTGTACGGGCTGCACAGTTTCATTCCATTTTGAAAATATCTTGTATTTTAAAATTAACCTGCTATGCACTGCTCTCCTAGCTTTATGACAGTTGAAGTTTCTTGTTCAGTATGCTGGGTGTTGAAATTGCCCCTAAATTTCTGGGCAGTAATATCTAAAATAACCCTCCCCTCATTTTCTTTAGACTGGTTGCTTGTCAAATACTTTGTCCATCCCCTACCCCTTGTTGTGAGGCCAGAGCTGCTGATCACAACTGATGTTAGTTGGCTGCGTGCAGCGTAGGAGCACTAGTGGCAGCACTTGAGATGTACAATATTTCAGAAAACCAGTTGCTTTCCAGACCTTTCCTCTCCTCCTTTGGACAGGGATTACTGGAAGCACGGCAGCTTTTACTTTTAAGTCCTCCCTGGCTTACCTCTTGAGGTGTAGATCTCCCAGCATCCTGGAGGAGCTGTGGAAGCATCAAGTGCTTGTGTTGTGCACAGTTAAGGGAGGGGCAGTAATGTTCAAGCACCTTTACTTAGGCTTGTAAACGCTGTATGTCATCCACACCTACACAGCTGCTTCCTTGAGAACAACAAATCCATCTACCATCTCAAGCTTAGGTAGTTAGTGTTAAAGGCACAGTATAGGATTTATAGGTTTTTCTTCCTTGCCCCTAGTACTGGGAAATGCTGCCACAGGTACCTAAAAGCCATCATAATTCCTTTTCATTTGAAAGGTTTCACCATTAGCTCTGTGGTATCTAAGCAAGCGAAGTCTCTTCTAAAGGAGCTCACTTCTAACAGGACATGCAAAGAAACAGTCCCTCTGGTTCTTCTCAAGCTGTGACAGGCTCTGTGACCACTGAGATGGAAAAAGTTTGCAAGTTGTCTAGTTCAAAGTATGCAAAAATAGCTGGGCTGCACTTCCAGCAAAGCTGCTTTTCTGTCCTTGTTCGATGCCAGCTCGTGAGAGTGAAATTGCATAGTGCAAGACTATCAAGATTTAATCCATTTACAGAATTTCAGTTGTATGAATTTGATTTGAAAGGTTTTTGTGCTACACATATATATCATGGCTTGTCATAGCTGCCTGCATTGACGCTACATTCTGTGAGCATTCTTATTCTAGAGACTAGCTACATTGATAAAATCACTTAGTACAGCTGACCAAGCTAAAAATAAATTTATAAAAAACAGGCTGCCTTTTGGCTCAAGGATCTCACATATACACTGTTTTCACTTTGTGATGCTGCTATTTCATATTTGCTGGTTTGGGGAAGCTGCTTTCAAACAATGGGTTACTTCCATTTCCTTTAAGAAGTAAGTAAAAAATGGTATATGCTTCCAGTCTATCTGATTTGCTGTATCAGCTGGCACATTAATATACAATTGAGAATTTAGTTCCTCAGAGAACGCAAAACCTTTGACTCGAGAAAGTCTTCTAACTCCCGGTCACTGTGGTGATATTCAGAGAAAAATAATTTAAAGCTGCAGACATGTGAAATTAATACTTATCTCCAATACCTCCACAATCACTGGTCATCAGTGAAAGCCAGTCCTCAGCTTTCAAGGTTGCTTGTCTGACCTATTTGTGGTGTTCTAGGAATAACAGCAAGGCTGTTAGAAATCCTGAAGTGAGGGTTTATGCTCCTGAAGCCTGGAAATCTCCAGGGCTTGTGGATAAAATCCACAAGCCTTGGAGATTTCCATTTATTTACTTTTCAAGCAAACAGGATACCAAATGATCCATGAACACAGTGCCAAAGATAGTGCAGGCAATTTTGCCCTTAACGTGCATGAAACGTTCAGAATCTCTTGCTCTCACTGAAGCCACAAGGAGAACTTCTATCTGTCCTGATGTATGTATATCATCTCGGTTCAGAAAAGATTTCAAAGCTGTGGGGTCTGGCTGTACAAGTCTACACCGTTTCGTGCAGCATGCCAAGCTTTGAGCCTCACAGTGGACTAAGGGGTCGTATATGACTTTAGATGTTCTTTACTGTTGCATTTGTTTAATTTGACCTAGCTTCATTTGTCAGTATTAGTCACTCCTGTGCTCTGCTGAGCTGCAAGTGACAGCCTCAAAGAGAAAATACCACTGCCTGCCAATCTGGCACAAAAATTACTGTAACTAGGTTCAGAAATTCTAGAGATTTTGTTTAGATGCAAGGGAATAATACTGCTCTCTTATTAAAAACCATACAGAAGTGCCAAACTCGCACAACATCAGCTGCCTTGGGGAACACTGACCCAGGGAATATTTACAAAAGGATGAATCTAACCTTTCTCCTCATCTAAAAAACCCCCAAAATAAAATCACAATCTTGGGGCTGCCTGAGACTCGATTTTAAATGCACTTTGCAGTTCATCCTTTGCTACCAACGAGGCTTGGCCTGGTCGGTATGCTACGCTGAACGTAGCTGAACAAGTGCTACATTTCAGTGGCACTGCCTCTTTAGTGCTGGTTTATCTCATGTTCAATGCAGGTGTTAAGATCTGCAATACACAGATTGGCTTGACAGGCTGCAGAGAAGCAGGGGAAGCTGTTGCTTCACAACACAAGGAGAGACAGAGACTACAAGGCTACAGTTACCACTGAACAGCCGTGGCGTTTGCCGAGTAGCAGTTTTTTCATGACCCCTGGGGTTAACAGCCCCAGACACAGGACAGCCAAAGCTCAGGTAGTGGTTTCCCAACAGCTCTCCATTTCAGGTATCCAGCACTGCCCTCGCTCAGTCTCCTGCTCATTTCAGGACCCCTAACTGCTTACAAACAAAGCTTCACTCTTTCATTAAATGACAGACACCTCCTGCCCCGGGCTGGCTAGTTCTGAAAAGCAAGTCCTCTTGAAAACAGCGCTCTTTGTTTTCTAACTCTGCTCTGCCCTGGCGCACATACAGCCCATTACTAGATGGTGTTGGGGACCTGTCCCCTTTCCAAAGCACCAGACCCACATCAGAAGAGACTGATCGAGGGACACAGGACCCCTTCCATCTAGGGTTTCTTACCAGATTTGAGCCTGTTAAACCAGGTGCGACAGCATTCCTTATAGCTCTGAGGTACACCAATGTGCATGTATACACAGACACTCACTCACTCCCTGCTGCAGGCCACAGAGGATGACAGATCCATTCCAGCAGCTCACCTGTTTACACACAAATACCGAAAGCACAAAATCACAAGGTCACACCAGGGGCCCTCCTACCAAAGGTGTCTCACTCCAACAGCTTTCCAGTGACTACTGATCTCCCAACAGGCCGCACAATTTTGCTCATATTGTCTTGGGCAATAGCATTCCTCACTGTCCACAATGTGGGGAAAAAACAACCAACAACCAAACCACTGGATGCTTGTGTGGCTTTCTGTACAGAGGGCACTGTGGGCTACTGAAAAATTCAAAGTTGATACCAAAACCTCAGCAGAACTCAGCAATGGCAGCTCTATATTTTGTTTAAGCATTGATCAAACTTAATCATTTACTTACTCTGAGTGTCAAAGTCACGATGTGTGATTTGCCTCTGATCCTTAATGATGCAGGTCTTGCTTATCACGTCTCACTGGAGCTTTGAGGAATCAAGCTTGCTCAACAGTGACATCTTGCACCTGGGATGGAATAACCCCATGCAACTGTACAGGATGGATGCCAACTGAGGAGAAGCAGCTCTGCAAAGAGGACCTAAGCATGCTGGTGGATAGTAACTGAGCAGGAGCCAGCAGGATGCCCATGCAATGCTGAAGGCTAATGGCATACTGCACTACATTAAGTAATGCACCCCTGCTGACTGAAGTAATGAGTCCCTTCTATTTGGCATCTGTGAGACAGGATCTGGAGTACTGCCAGCAGTTTTGGGTTTCCCAGTATTAGAGAGATGATGACAAACTGGAGAAGGGCAGGTGGAGGGTAACTGAGATGGCATGGGGAACCATGATGTTATGAAGAGTCTGAGAGAGCAGCAGTTATTCAGCCCTTCCCTTTCCACGCTATGGAGGTATCTGATTGCCATCTTCAGCTACCCATTGGGTGACTGGAAAAAAGGAGGGGACTAAACTTTTCTCAGAGGTGCTTAGTTGCAACAGATGCAGGTATAGCAAGGGAAATTCCAGTTGATTTGCTATCAAGCAAAAATTCTTCACAAGCAGCATCAGAACATGGGCTTAGAAAGGTGATGGAATATCCATCCTTGGAAATACTCAAAGCTCAGTGGGACACAGCCCTGAGCAATCTACTCTACATTTGAAGCTGGCCCTGCTGTGAGCAGGAGATGGGACCAGATGACTTCCAGAGGAAAGGCCCTTTCTCACCTAAATTTTTTCATGATTCTAATGTGCCTCATGACATGTGTGCTAAGATATTAAGTGTACTTAATATATCATCACTGGTGTTAGGTATCATCAATGCTGTCATCAGCTGGAACACTGCCGAGCTGACTCAAGTACTGTACATCTTGTCTAAATGCAATTAAGAAGGCACATGGCAGTTTCTGTGTATCTCAATTAGCCTTGTACCATGCACACTGACATTCAAAATCAGCTGTTTTGAAGGCCTATTCCCCATTCAATTCAGAGCTTATATTGAATTTGCCTGGTTTGTTGTGAAACTTGTAAGGCTCAAAGGCAGGCACTCCTTCAGAACCACATTAACCACAATTTTGGGGATTCTGTGGGAGTCAAAGCAAAGCTCACACAGTACAAACCCAACGAATCAAACCCTAAAAGACTAATGTTCCTGAATAAAGCAATCAAACCTCACACAGAACTCCACAGACCTGCATCTTTTACTGCTCTGCTCTCAGGATGCAAGGGCAGCAGTGGGCAGTGACTTCTCTCCCATAAAGGCATCTGTTATTGCAATGCTAAGTGCTAGCTCCTATGCCTCTGTAATCCTGTTTGGGAAACTCTGCTGCAGCATTTACATTCTTATCTTTGTTTAGTCAACACTGGCAAATAAAAGCATAAACAAATAAACTCCACTGTACAGCTCAGCACTACTGAGATGCTGCCATGTATGTTGGTGACAATCTTGGAAAGCAGACGCAGCCCAGTAAGTGATGCAACTGTAAAGCTGATGCTTTTAAAAGCCCGCTCTTTGTATTGAAATGAATGCTGAGCAGGTGAACACAAGCAACCAGAAAGATGAGGAGAGGCTGTTTAGCAGGGCCTGTTGTGACAGGTCAAGGGGTAATGGTTTTAAAATAGAGGGATATTTAGATTGGATATTAAGAAAAAGTTCTTTACTGTAAGAGTGGTGGAGCACTGGAACAGGTTGCCTGGGGAAGTGGTGGATGCCCCATCCCTGGAGAAGTTCAAGGCCAGGTTGGATGAGGCCCTGAGCAACCTGATCTAGTTGGGGGTGTCCCTGCTTCTTGCAGGGGGGTTGGACTAGATGACCTCTGGGAGTCGCTTCTAACCCTAATCATTCTATGATTCTATGATTTGCGCTAAATATGTAAACATTAATGCAGTAATTTTTTCTGGACAAGCCAATGTAATTTCATCTCATTTCCTGCCACAGGCCACACACCAGATACTCAACTACCTCTTGTGACTAATCTAAAGAGGTACATGATCTCTATAAATAGAGTCATCCACTTGCACAGTGTCCCTGTATCTTCAGGAGAAAAGCAGAGGTAGGATCTTCCACAGGGCAATGCAGAGCAGAAGCCCAACAAAAGGGGCTCTGCACCAATCTTGGAGAAGTCCCTCTCCCTGGGAAACAGGTGGAGAGAATGTCCAATGCACCTACCAAAGATAAAGGCTGAGAACGAGGTAACACAAATTTTCACCTATGACTGAACTTAAAACAGAATCGTCACCTCAGACTCTCAGAAGTGAAGTATAAAAGACCATTGCTTTGTTTATTTCTTGCAAAACTGGTGGCTATTAAGTAAAGCACGACAGAAAAATTACTACCCACCCGACTTCCAAAAATACCAGTAATGAGGACTGATTTAGGCAAACACTATATTCAACAATGCCAGTGAACTGCATGACTCCAGAGAGCAACCGCAAGCCACAGCCGCTCAAGCCTGTTTCTGATTAAGCAGGTCCCAGTTGGTATGCTGCACCCAATGACTGTCTCCAGTCCATGCCCTTACTGATGGAGGAAAGGCTCAGCTAACTACACTGGTCATAAATCTCCTCTCTGAAAGGTGATTAGCCTTAAAATCCCCTGTTGTTCTGTTATGAAGCCATACATAAGAGTTGCAAATCCATTAAATTACATCTTGCAGATATGTGTCTAAGGAGAATACATGGCATGTGGTGATATATGGAAACTACTGTGTTATGTTATACCTTCAGACAGCTTATACAAGTATCTTTCCAAATTAACATTCTTGCCATCTGATTCTCATTAGACTCACTCAACTGTTCCATTAATCTTGTATTTTTCCTCCCAAGGGATTAACATTGATTTATTTTTTTTTTTTTTGGTTTTGCACACACACAGGAAGGTCATACTGTTTCCTACAGGCAGATTCATTCAGTAAGGAACTACGCTATTAAACCTGACTTGATGTTATTGGCAATAATGTCGAGCTGCCACGACGCTGCTTATTTTAAAGAGAATTTCAAGGCAACTCTCCTGAGCCCAGTTACATCCACCATTCCATGATACACACGAGCCTTCTGATGACTCATTAAAAAAATGGAGATCGGGGCTGTCTGTTCTAGGGAAGCCCTTCTAACATTCGGACTCCACCTCTAATTTATGAAATAATAAAACTCAAACCAATCACAAAATCCTTCTGGGAAGAGAAGTTCTTAAACAGAAAAAGGTAACAGGGAGGCAGGACAGTAGGTGAGCCTGCAAGGCGTTTTTAGCTGGCCACTTTGGGTTTCAGGTCAGATGTGAAGACAGTATGAATCTGGTCACTGGCATCTGGGCAGGGCAGCCTGCATGCCTGAATAGACAAGCACTGCTTTGGGTTTGGTTAAGTCCTACTTACAAGGGACCTTCAGGGCTGCTTCCCCTTCCCTCCTTGTGAACTGATCAAGCTCCAGTATCAGAGGGGTCAGATGTTCTTCCCACATCTCTTCCCGTAAGGCTGCTCCAGAACCCTTCTGCACCCATTGCTGGAAACTTTTTTATCTGCTATAAATTGTCCATGGAGATTGAAAAGTTGCATCCTTTAGCTGAGTCAGTTTTTCTCTCCCACAGCATTTTCCACACCTACAGAGAGCAGATGTATCCTTTCCCAGTCTTTGTTCTGCCACACTGACAAGTCAAGTTCTCTCTTGCGCATCCCTGACCAACATAGGTGGTTTGGGAATTTTTCCCTGCTCTTTTTCCAGCCAGGATTCCTCTCTCTTGAGCACTTTGTCAGAAACATAGACAAAAGTCACATTAGTAATACTAAACAGCAGCTCACTGATAGACTGGAGCTTTATAGAAGCGCGGGGAAGGATGAAAGTAAAACAGTAAGAGGAGTGTGCTCAGCACATATAAAGTGCACTGGTTTATATATCACAAAGAACAAATGGGACATATTAAGATCCTGCCTCAGGAGTTGAATTTTCTGAAGTGCTGAGGAGTTCCCCCCAATTTCTTGGTCCTGGATTGTTTGTTGTTTTCAGACACTCCTTCAACACCACTGAAACAAGCTTCTGACCTAAGTGCACTTCCTGATTCTTTGAAATGAATTTTACCTTTCTTGGATAAAATAACAAATAAATAACACTGAAAGATCCCTCTGGGGCAAATCAGGGTTGGACTGATCCCCTGCAGAAAACTGCAAGGCAGAGAGGGATGGAAAAGGAAGAAACAACCTGCTGAATGGCTAATGGAAGAGAAAAGAACACACTTTGGCTGTCTCTGAGTAGTCAATGCTTACCCTCAGTATTTTAAAGTAAGCAGCAGGCTGTTTTCTGATGTCTCTTCTATGTCCTTCCTAATTCTTTACTCTTCCCTTCTCTTTTACACCCCTCTATGTTACCATTTGCCTGTTCTCCAAACACACCAGAGAAACGCAGTGCACTGACCAGGAAATAAAAAAGTGAGAAAAACTGCAAACAGGTAACAGGATTTCCCCACATCGAGGGAAAGCTTCTCGGGTGTGCTAAACTGTTTCATTGTTTTGTACTACCAGAGTAGTCCAAAAATATCCTGCCAGAGACTAGGACTTAGCAATTTCACCCTGCCAGTATTTCCTTGTGCACTCCATATTAGGTAGACCTAAGAGAGTCCCAGGGTTCATAGCTCTCCCAGCTGCATCACAGAAGACATCACTCGTCTTCCTTTGGCTTGCTAGAATCTCCTGTAAAAAGCATCAGTTTGTTGAAGATTGCCCTGATTTTGGGAAGACCTGTAGTGACTACTTATATGGCTGCTTTTTCTACCTGCCATCTCCTAAAAACCCAAACCCCTTTTCACCAGGGGGAACCGCAGAACCATCCTGGTACAAAGAAGTTCCATTTGCACTGCATTTGCAGAGCAGGAGGATACACTCACTGTCAGAGAAAGGAAGCGCCCTCTCTCCCTCCCCACCCATCCGTGCAAAAAGCTATTTTTTGCAGGCGTTGTCACAGTTTATCCCCAGGAAGAGAAGAGGGCCGTGCTACAGAGTCGGCAGATTCACGTTTGCTTCCGTTTACTCTGTCCTTCACAGCACCGCTCTAACAATTCATCAGCACAATGGAGGGCAAGGCACAACACACAGGGAAGGCTGGCTCCTCTAATGAAAACAAATCTTTGTGAGAGGAAGCAAGAGCTCACAGATCTGCCTCCTAAATCCCACTCCCACCGCAATAATGTTTTCATCGCTGTTTACATCTGGGGACATAAGGGTACTCGGAGCTGTAAAGCACATCATTTGTGCTGAACAGTCGCAGTGCTTTGCCCAAAATAATTCGTGGTCCAAAAGCCCAAACGAATAAAGCACCATAGGAATCAAGACATATAATTACAATAAATAAGATTTTGCGCTTGCAGAGCACCTGTCATCTGAAAGTCTGCGCAGATATTAATTAAGCCCCGCAAACCCCAGATGAAGTAGATTAGCAGCTTCATCCCTGTTTTACAGAGGTTTAGAGTAAAGTGTGACACATAATCACAGCTGAAAGTGGAGCGGAGCTGGCTGCACCAGGGATGGTGAGAGCCAGGGCTCCACCTCCCTCCCAGCCCTCCGCAGTGAATTGCCTTCAATGGAAAACGACCGAGTCATAGCAGCCCTTCGCTCTCTCAAAGAGGAAGGACCCACCCTGTTGCACAACAGCAGCAAAGCCCCAGCGTGAAGTGTTTTGGTAAAAAACACGGAGCAGTGCTCAGCTTGGGAAGAGAAACCGGGAGCTTGCTTGCCCGGTTTCACACGTTGGCTTTGGGTCCTCTGTCGAGGTCTTTCCAAAACGCCAAGAGCTCACCTCTGTGCCAGCATCGCTTGCAAACAGTTCTAATAACATGGCTCGGGGCTTCTCAGGTTTGGAGGCTGTGGAATACATAATACCTTAACTACTTTAATTGGCAATGTTGGTTTCTATTTTTTGTATTTCTATGCATTTTACTATTGTAACTCAGAAGCCAGACCGACCTCGGATCGCACAAGCAGGATGTAATTAAACCTATTAAGGTTTCAATACATCTTGAGACCAAAAAGCCCTCTCTTGAAGCATGTTTTACACACAGAAATTGCAGACAATAAATAATAAACACATCTGATACCACTCAAAAACATTTATAAAGTTAATGTATGTGTGTATTTAAGAGGAAAAACCTCACCTCTAAAAGGTGTTACTAGTAAATCTTCAACTGTTTTGTATGCCGTGTTAGACACGCACTTTGCTGTCATTATCTACTGAAATACAGGTTTTTACTATATGTCAGCGATTTCTTACAGATTCCCCCTAAGTATTTCAGTAGTAGCTGTGGTGATGAAAAATAATTCTCAGTATCAAAAAAGTAGTACAACTGTCCACTTAATGAAAATTACCCAGCTTATCCCCTTTGCTAAAGCAAGAGCATCAAATGCAGCTGGGAAGGAGTATCTCCAGAACAGATAAAACCAGGTCGCTCATCGTGTCTCCAGATACAATTACCCACCTAATTGCACTTAGGACAAATGCACAGTTTTCCTAACTACAGGGAGATGCAGTTTAATTCAAGTCTCTGTACACAAAGACAAAAACCTGAATGTCACTAGAAAATGGAAACAGTCCACGGCATATTTATCTACAAAACAGCAAACAAATTGGATAAACTACAGACATAAAGCAGCTCTTTAGATGAGAAATAACTCTATTAATATGAAAACTATGCTCTTTTGTTCTCACATTTAAGCAGAGAAAGCATTTTAACTTCAGCTTTCAAGGTAAAAATATTTTTAATTAGGGTCCAAGCTACCTTACTAGACATACAGACCTCGGTATGATGGAGCTATGATAATTTACCCATGCTGAGAATCTGCCCCATGATTTACACGATTACTTCATGGCAGCATGAAACAAATCCCCAAGGAAGTAATGCATGTCATCCTTAAAAATATTAAGCAATCAGCCCATGTTTTTATTATGTGAATGCATGCCTTTGAAGACAAGGACGCATGCACCATGCTGTGAAGTAAAATGAAATAAATGAACAGAAATAATTAATTTCCATGTTCTAATCAGTGGAAACTGTAGTCTTCAGATTATCCTGATGCTACCAAATGTGAGTCTGGAGACAATAGGTTGACTCTTCTACTAAAAAGAACATGAAACTGCATCCCAAGTACACAATGAAGGCCAAATTAAACAGTTCAAAGCTCTTTGTAAAGGCTCTTCCTTTTTATCCACCCCTTGTGTCTAACTGAACAATTAAAGGCAGAAGATTTAAACAAAGCATTTGATGTTTTTTAAAAGCTCAAATCTAGTAAGCAATGTATTTCTTAGGCAAAAATACATAATCTACACAAAAAACTGTTCTCAAGCAAGCTCTTCAGCTTCTAGCATTACTAGCAGAGCAAAATCTGTGTTCCAACAGCTACAAGGGTGCCTCTGGCAAGCAGAATAAATACATATATTTATCAAAGACTAGAACCGCACTCTTGCTGACTGTGTTGTATTCACAGACTAGGCCACTGACACCTCTGCAAGGACCCGAGACAACACTGTTATGTTGCTCGCCACCATTATAAATCACAAGCCAGTCATTCCAGATGCTGAGTGCTTTAAAAAAATACCTAGCCCCTACAGGCATGAAGAGATGTAAGCATGAGCTGTGATAATGAGGTCAAGCTAATACAAAACATTTGAAATAGAAAACTGTATACAAATGTATATAGTAGTAATCACATAAGTAGAAGACCGCGGGACAGTGAGGTTTTTTTTTTAATGCAGGGTCTGCATCACTGCATATGAAGCTAATCTGTTTTTTTGAAGTGCATTATTTGCTCTAGCCTTCTTCTCTTAAAAAGTACTGTAAGAAGTTCAGAGACAGGCAACAGCAAGAATGAAACAAATGGGACTGGGGATAGTTATCCATCGAAATCAGCGATGAGAGGGGAGATGAACAGGAATCAGTGGTGTGTTATATCTTCCCTAAGAAGAACAACATATGTTAGGGTACTATGAAGAGCTGCATCAAGAACACAGAGAATTTGGCAGTTTTGTTCAGTGGAAAACAGACCTGCGGGTCTCCTTGCTGTGAATACTGAAGGATATTATAAGCTCAAGACAAGTTCACGAAGGAAAAACTCACTGTGAATTAATAAGCAAGTAGTATCTGTGTCTACTTAAGGATATCCCTGAGCTAAGTTATAAGCTTGGAAGTACCATGTACGACTGCCCTGGAGTAGCTGAACGTCTGGTCTGCCCCAGCATGGTTATACCAATGTGACCTTTAGGTTCTACTTGCAGAAAAAAAAAATCCTTGTATTAGCTTCAGATTCACTTTGGGGGGGATGACTGGATGGGAAGCAGCTTTGCAGAAGACTTGGTACAGAAGAAATTGGCCATGAGGCAGCGACATGCCCTTGCACCAAAGACAGTTTTGCTAACACTGTCCTGGGCTGCATTAGTAATGTTGCCAGCATGTTGAGGGAGATGATCCTTCTCCTCTACTCAGCACTGGTGAGGCCACATCCGGAGTATATGGTCCACTTCTGGGCTCTGTAGTACAAAGGAGACATGGACTGGAAAGAGTCCAACAAATCATAAAGATGATTAAGGGAGGGGAGCATCTGTCATACAAGGAGATGCCAAGAGAGCTGGGACTGTTCATCCTGTAGAAGAGGGATCTTACCAATATTGTTAAGTATCTGATGGTAAGCTGTAAAGAAGGTGAAGCCAGACTCTTCTCAGTGGATGGGCACAAACTGAAATGTAAGAAATTCTATTTTAACATGTGAAAAAGCTTTGTTTATTTGTAAGGGTTATCAAACACTGGAACAGGTTGCCCAACCAGAGAGGTTGTAGAGTCACCATCCTTAGAGATATTCAACTCCCCAGATGAACATGGTCCTGGGTACCTACTTGAGCAGGGAGTTGGACAACATGATCTCCTAAGATCCTTTCTGACCTCAAGCATTCCATGGCTTTGCTACATGGCTGATAGCCCTTAAACTGCATTTACCGTGGGAACTTCTCCAACAGTTAACAAGTCCTTCCTGAGGAAAGGTAAAAATCAGTACTAATCTCACAACGAAGCTCACAAAACAGCCTACAGTTTTGTTGGCACAGCTTAGGTAACAAACTCAGGTGAGTGGGAAGCCAAGTATGGCTGCCAGTGTTATGTATTGTGGTGAAGATGGCTGTCTCAGAAAAAGCAGAACTCTCATAATTAGCACAACTGGTGTAACCTCTACTTGTCTTGATTATGGAACAAATCAAATACATTTTCACTAGGTTATGTTTTCCACCCATTTATGTGGCCACCACAGGACACAAAAGTACATTATGAAGGCTGCTTTCCATTTTCACTTTCATAAAACCAAGGCTCAATATATATTGCATTTTGTTTCGCTATCAAGCACAGGGATGAGGCAGCGCAGTCAGCTGCATGGCATTCCGATAACAACCTTATCATCCTCGCCCCAGCCTTCAGAAGAAGTGGGGAATCATAACAATCTTCCACTGCAATCAACAAGACTCAAGTATGAGTCAAACAATTTTTTTTTCTTTATTTTGATGGGGTTTTTGTTGTTTTCATTAAATCTGGCACAGTGATGGAGATGAGGGTGCCCATTTCCGTCCCTTTTTAAATAAACAATTCTTTTTCTTCTTCCCTGAACTGAAACATGTTGAAAATTGCTTTAACTCGACAAAGCGCTGTTTGAGATGCATGCTGGGCAGGAGTCTTCTGAAAATCTCAGCATGGTTTTTAGTTTATCTTGCAATATTACATATGGAGCTTTAGGAGTGAAATCCAACCTACTGTCAGTCTCCTCTGGACCAAAAGGAAGAATGGTACTGAATGCATTGTGGCTGGGAAATAGAAAATTTCAATGGCTTTCTCTAGTGACATACAGGTAGGTGGATTTGTGTATTGCTGTTCAAGAAGGTGTCATCTGCCCCATCTTATTCTCTATTTTCTGACTTGATTTGGCATATGTCAGTTTTGTTACCACTGTCCCAAAGTTGTGTGTATCATGATGTTAGATAACCAAATTTGGTACCTACTGAAAGATATAAACTGTAGTTATTTGGTTTAGAAATGTGCTGCCAGAGATGAACATCTGGCACGGCTGACTAGCCACAGTATAAGACAAGGGGATATGGGCTAAGCTCTTGGTTTTGGATCAGTGAAGATACCTAAACTCCACCATCTCCCCTGGGAAGAACTGCTCTACAGTCTTTGTATACAGGCCCCAAAAAGGAGCTTGTGAAAGGGAAGGAGGAGGAACGAACAGGACTGTTCTAGTAAAGAGGAAGAAGACAGAAACATGTGAAATAGAATGAGGAGAAATATGGGAACAAACCCATAGCAAGTCCTATATCCCAGAGAAGGCTGTGGTTTCACAGTATGTAAAGTTTCTAAGGGCCAAGCCAAGCTAATAGTTGAAGAATCATTCTTGTTGAATGATTCTTCAACCGAAGGAGTAGGCCCATACCACACCAGGAGTACTTTGGTACATAAAAGTATGTCCCAACAGCCCCAAAACCTAATTCTAGGTGATTTTAAGTTTTTTTTTTTTCCAAATGAAAACAGAACTGCACAAAAAATGTGCTTCCTTAGATTAGTAATTTGGCATTTTTGAAGGCCATTGGTGGATTCTTAACATAGGCTTATGGATCCTGATTCTGACCTAGTTAAAGGCGTCCCTGTCCCCGCTTTACTGCAGGGGGGTTTGGACTAGATGACCTTTAAACGTCCCTTCCAACCTAACACATTCTGTGATTCTATTCTGTGGCATCACTTATAAAATGCAAGTGCAAACAAGAAGCAGCACAACTAGGTGTTATTTTCAGTGTGCCTATGGTTTGGCTTACCACAGCATCGTCCACCAACTGCTGACAGCCCGCACTATGCAGCAGAACCTGCTACCCCCCTCCTCAGATGCACTGCTGTAAGGTGTGGCTCGTCACCGCAGCAGTGTGCTCTCCTTGAAAAGCACGCTGGTTTGACAGCTACTGTAAGCACCCCACAGTCACAGTGAAACACAGCTGTTTTCAGCTACACTAAGAAAGAGCTTGCGTTTATTATGGCGGTCACTCTACCCTGTGTAAAAGTGAAGTTATTGACACCCGATAGACTCATTCATTGCTGATCTGTGCCCTTCATTTAAAGCTAGCAATGCTCTTCAGGTTGGATTTTTCCAAATATAGCTTTGATAACCCAGTTCTGAGAACTCAGGGGAAGAGCCATGACTACTTTGCTAATTGATGCTGATACACCAGGGAGAATTGGCACTGTCTCCAGCACATTTTCCCTTAAAGTGGACTAGGTCAGTTGTATACCAATTGCTCTGAGTCAAATAGCAATTTTCATAACAAGACCATCTTTACCTCAATTATTACACACCCACAACAATATTATTACAGTGGGAAAACTATCTACTCAAATGTTTGGGGAGACTAGCACTCAAACAGCATATGTAAGTTTAAGTTCAGCTGTCTATGTATCTGTCTTGCATAGTTTTAAGCCACTTAGAACTAGCTGATAAGTCTAGTTTGGCCTCTTGCATAATTCAAGACATACATTTCCCTCTGGTAGGGGACTGAACATACTGTGCTGAAGAACTTGTATTTTTAATAACAGTACAGCTAGTACTTGACTAATATATACATTTCAGAAAGGCATCCAGTCTTCCTCTTATGGCCTTGAGGAGATGCAAAATTTAATACTTAGTACATTATATCCTCATTCTTAAGCTCTCTGTGAGGACACCATCTCATTCAGTACAGAGGACAAAATCACTTAGCTAGCAGTCATTCAATATTTTTTTGCCCCTTTTATTTGATGCATAGCCCTAGAAGTCTTGTTTACTGCACATTATCCAGCTATGTTCTGAAGGCAGAATGATTAATTTCTTTACAGGCTTTTCTATAGTGCTCATCAGATGCTTCTAACTTGTTATGTGCAATTTCCTAGCTTTTGGAAAAGCATACAAGGGTGTGCCATTATGTGGCATCCTCTAACTACTCCCGTAGACCAAACCTTTGCTATTTTAGCTAACAGGTGCAAAGCACAGGCTGCCAGCATGGCCAAGCTAAAGGAGATGAGGCACACGCTTAAGCAAGCAATTTTCACTCGTATTTGCTGGCACCAGCATGGGAAGATTCAGAATTTTAAGGAGACTGAAGGCTATGGACTAGAAGCAATCTTTCAGGTTCATTCTCCTTTTGTCTCTTTTATAAGACAGACTCATTGAATTCATCCTTTTCAACATGTCCACTCCTCAATCCATGTATCTCTGCCTAGTTTATTAAACCAGTCCTATTTTTCTTACCTATCCAGTGTTATCTAACTTACTGTATATTATTTTGTTTGTCCTTATTTCTCTCACTTATTACTGAGTTACTCTTTATTCTTTCCTGCTTACTTACGGACTGAGTTTCTGCTCCGAATTTCCCCATCTTCATCTTTTTCACCTCACCTAAATTTTACTCACATCTTTTGACTAAGAGATGATGGAGCTCACTGGGGTCTGAGGGAAAAGAACATTCACAGACTCCTCAGAGATTTCAGAAATATATATCTACTAAGCACGTATAATGCATGCTTGTAAAGTCTGTGACTTGGATATACCAGCAGGGACTTTCTTAGAGATGGTCAAAAGCAAATTAATATGTTACAAAGATAACCCATTCCTGACAAAACCCAGAGACACTAAAGCACAGTAAAGAAAATGTTACAGAAACTTTTAAGGTCTCTCCTTTAGCCTTATTTTCAGAAACAGTTAAACCACATTGGGTGACATCTTCCAAAGTAAACTGGTCCAGAGCAGATGTGCATCTCAGAAAATTTTATTCCAAATGACTGCAGTTTCAGAAAATTGCAAGCAACCGAAATGAAGACACAGTATGTGGCTCTGCCCATAAAATAAGACAAAAATGAAAGCTATTAGTATCATGTTGGCATCTAACTCGATGGCTGCTTTGGTATCAGTGACTTGTCCACAATCATGACAATAACTGAGCAAAGAACATCATTCTGTCCTGCCAAATTTTTACCAACTGATTTTGTAACGGTTGGATCACAGCACTTAAGTAATATTATTGCCCCGTATAAGCCCTAGATGTGCACAGCTGTTTTGTAACCTTCTCCTGACAGTGCAAAACCAGCTATTCATTTGCTGGTTTTGCGCTGAACCATTAGTACTAAATATCTCATCCCTTGCCTGTAAATTCTACTATTTACTCTCAAATATAACTTGACATTATGTTTGGCCTCTTCTGCACTGAAACCTCTTCAGTTTTGGAGTTGCCTGCAAACCTCATCAGGACCAAATTTATGCCAGGAAATAAAAATCTGCTACCAAAGACACAAGGTAGCCACAGTGATACACTATTCCTGTAATAATTAAATCAGTGAATATAGACTTCTAAAATCCCAGGAAGATCTAGTAAGGGCTACAGTTGACAAGACACATCATTGATGAAAAATGATTAACTGTTCTGATTTCCTAAGAGAACTAGGCTTTTGTCTTCCAGTTCCCTGTATTATTATTATTACTGTTGCTATTATACTTTAGGCCCTGTGTCTTTAAATAAGTTTGTTTTGGGATGGTGCAACAGAAGAAATACTTGCTAGATAGGAGTGTTACCATAAAGTCCTACAAATGTGGAGTAACTTACCCTACACAAGATTGGAGCTAAGTCGCAGCTTAAGATAATCGCAGATTAATTTTTGTTGTAAACTCATAGTTTATCTTGAGTAGATACAAGACCACAGACCAAGGTTTACAACCCCTGCATGTATCTGTATTTTATAGTTACTTAGTTTAAATCTTTCAAACATCACTATACTGCTTATTTAGAACACATAACGGTTAGTAGGAAGAGCAGCAAAGGCAAAGCGGTGAATTGACTTCCAGAACTATCAGCATCTGTCAATTAAAATATTTACTTTTGACACAAGTTGTAATTGCTTAAAAACATTCAATCCAGTCTTAAAATAGAGGTTCAAGCTACCCAATTCATTCTTGAAACATTCACTTGCTCTGAGGATTAGGAAGACAATGGCATCCAGAGCAAGCATGAGCCCTCTCCCCTCTTATTACAGTTAATCAAGAACATAAATACTATAATGGAGCTGAGCCCCTGCAAACTCACCAGGCTGTGCATAATTTCCACTCCAGCTGGATTCACTGTGAGAGCTTCATCATACAATTGCCTAGCCTCCTCCAAATTGCCTTTCATCTCTGCAAGCCTCCCACGCATGTACAGTACAGCATGAGATGTGGGGAAAAGACTAGCTGCCTCCTGGATACAAAAGCCTGCTTCTTTGAGATGCCGTTGTTCCATGAAGAGTTCAGCTAAATAAAAAAAATAAAAAAACAGAAACAAAACAAAAAGCCACTATATTATTAGTTGAAATAAGCCAGAAACCTTTCTTCACATTAATATCATCTCCTTTAAGCATATTAAATCATGAGGCCTTGATTTTGCACAATGCTTACTACCTATAGTGCTTATTATTGCACATGGATTGCCTGAATGGATTCTTTTTTAATGCTGAGGGGTCTGTATAGATGTTTGTGGACATCTTTAGGTGTTGTCCTGACAGAGGACTGCCTTAAGGATTCCTCAGTCAGGAAAGTAAACAGTACTGAACTGAGCCCTAAGGAAGCAGGGCTGGTAGCCACTTCGAGCCATCATAAGTATTTCCAAATAATCTGGGGGAAAATAGAACAGAATAAGCCATCACTGTCTACTAAGAACATTAAACATGTCAGAGTAATAGGATACATCTAACCGAGATGGACATTAGATAACTTATTTAAAATAGTATTTCTAAATTTTAAAATATGATTGGAAGCGTTTTGCTCTGCTTATTTGTCTAACTTATAAGACAGTTGTCTCTTAACTTTTCAGAGACTTTTCTTTAGAGACTTATTTATACCGTATATTCCCATATTTACTTCCTCATTCATACTCTACAGAAAAACAAGAGAGCTCTTGGAAGAGACTGCTCAGTCATTTCTTCAGCTATCAGCAACCCCCTTAGTGGTTTTCTTAGGGAAAAAAAAATAAAATAACAGGTATAATAATGTGCTCAACTGTCAATTTGTTAATCAATTTCTCTTCTTAAACATAAATGTCATAACATATCTCATGATTTGGACTAGATAATTGTAGGACTAGGGATCATTGTGCTGGATTAGAGGATCATGGCAGGTCGCTTCCAACTGAAATAGTCTATTCTAATTCTAGATTTATGCATTAAATCCTTGCAAAAAAGCTTCAAAAGTGATACTCAATTTTCACTGCTGTTCATAACTGGAAAGGGAAACTGGCTTTTTTACTTATATGTAAGTATGTATGTACATATAAAGTAATTATCTCCTTTCATACAGCAGCCATTGCTCTTTGGTCTGTAACCTGCTTGTGTTCTACACTGCAAAAGCCCAAAGACTTTTTTATGTTTTATTTTTAAACTGATGCAATAATGTTGTATTTATTGACAGTTCAAGAGTCCAATTCAATGACTAATTCAGGCTCCAGATTTAGACAAATAAATCTGAAATTAGACACAACCTTAAATGCCCTGATTTTAGAGGTAGTGAATATTCTCAGGAAGTTTCTGTGAGGGTGGATATTAGATTGAAAATTCTTCTTAAATAGCTTTGAACATCTGTGAGTTTCAAAATGCTAGGAGACCCACATGACTGTGGAGAACCTGACACGCTGACATGCAGCTTGCTGGATAGAAATGAGCAGGAGAGCACCTAAAAGGCAGTCCAGCTTGACCATGGGAAGACTCTACCTTGAGACTGGGAGCACAAAGAGCCCTTCTCTTGGCACACTGGAAACGATCATGTGCTGAAATGATACCACGGCTGAACACCCTTCCACTTGTGAAATGGTCCTTCTAGAAGGTGAGATATCATCGAGAAAATGCCTGAATATTCCTTAGCCATCCCTAGGTCGTGCTGCAGATAAATGCAGCCCCAAGGCTGTCAACATGAGCAAAAGATTAGTTTCTTGGTGAGAGCTATACTCTTGAAGACAGTGACTCATATACATTTCTCTCTGGTTAATCACTATGAAATCTCGGTATGCACCCCTTCCCTTGGCTCCAAGAGGCTGCCGCTATCTATAACAACAGAAAGCAAGACTGTATCTTGTCAAGCTGAGTATGTGCACAGCCTTATTCAAAAGTTTGTGGGAGGGCAGTATTTTACTTGCACTTCCCAAGGAACAGAGCACTTCCCTGCCAAGTGCTGCACAGCAGCTGATGCTGTGCATGTGTCAGTAATGAGGATGAGGATGCACCACGTGAGGATTCACAGCCTGAAGATAAACACGTCATTTGCAAAGTCAGCACTAACTTAGTGGCACAAGAGAATGGGTAAAATCCCAGTGCTGTTTGAAGTCAGCAGAAGTTCTGGAAGCTGCCATACTAAGAGCTCTATTAACAACTAATAGCATAATGTGACTTATTTAATTTCAGAAAAGAATTGGGAGCAAGGGGGGTTTAGATGTGAAATCACGCACAGCCGGTGTTTCAATGCATACAAAATAGAGAGTACTTATTCTTTCTTTCAATGGTGCCTGTAAATCTTCTTCAGTAATAACAATTATTTATAGGAAGTGCAGCAACACAGAATCTAAATAAGATCTACAAATTGTGTTTTATGGTATGGTAATGTAGCATATTAAAGTTCAGTCCATTTCCTTGCAGGCTCAATAGTCAATAAAAAATGATTTAATGGTGTGGGAGGCCTAATTTGCATAAAAAAAGAAACGAGAGAGGTGCCTTTGGGTTCCAA
The DNA here is from genome assembly GCA_013399135.1 of Heliornis fulica. Lineage (NCBI taxonomy): Eukaryota > Metazoa > Chordata > Aves > Gruiformes > Heliornithidae > Heliornis > Heliornis fulica. Next base: position 869,583 of record VXBZ01003994.1, read on the forward strand.
AAGGAGAGGAATGCCCCCACCCAGCTAAAAATAGATGTTAAGGGAAATCGTTTAGGCCTACATTAAAACGTGTTTTCTGTAAACTGATTTTTCACTTCTATTACATACTCATTTTATTTACAGATTAACAAGATATGCTTACGCAACATGGAATAAAAACACAGCTAGAGGCAGAAAACGAACCCAAAAACCAAGGACTCATTAAAATTATCATGGCAATACTACTGCCTCCTCAATGGTTCTGAAAGTACTGAAACACCTGCCTTTGCATTACCTGGGTTAGCACCTTCCTGGAACTGGATTGTTCGGTGGCTCTCCTTACATCACCTAATCAAGTAAATCCCCAACTAAATTAACAGCCCTCACAAGAAATTTCTGTTACAGAGATGTGGTATCTGATTTCACTCTAAAGAAGAAGGTATCTCCTCAAGCTGAAACAAGTAGAGATCATCCGTAATGCTTACTCTGTGAAAGGTTCGGTGCTTGAGGGAAACCATTTAGGAACATCCAACAATTAGACCACATTGTTGCTGGTACTGACATCCTTAACAGCTTTGAATACAAAGGCCATGTTCACTGTCCTTTAACACCATCTTCATAAAATTCAAATTCTGTTTTGAACTAAGTACCACAAAGGCTCTCTGAATGCTGCCGAGCAAGGAGAGATGACCATACCAAGTGTACCTCCTCTATTAGCATCTCAAGAGTAATGCTAGAAATTCTGAGTATGACTGTTTATTAGGAAGTATTTCAGCATTTTTACCTGTAAGCATGGGCTGAGACAGTGCACTGCATGGACAGGCAGAGACAGGACCAATCGTGCACTGTCTCTTTCCACTCACTAACTGGACCCTGAGCTGGCAGACACTGAGACCACAGGCTCATCCATCTTACTCAAAGGTCCAGCCCAGCCTGATTCATTTATTTCCCATATGCCCATTATGCTCCCACTCCTGCAATACTGTCCAGCCTACTCTGGTGCCTCCTCCTGTGGCTATGGCCGTCTATGTCTTGACCAGCAACTAGACTTTCACAGATAAACCAGTCTTAATGCCAGGCCCCTCCACTCTGATTATCATTAACTCCTAATATGACCTCCTTATTCTTCCAGCTGTTTCTGCTGGCATTTAAGCTCATCTACAACAAAGATCCTTCTCACTTCAAGTGAGAATTGCCAGAAGCTATTTACTCTCCAAAGACCAGTTACAAATGTGCTGATTGAGAGCACCTCTCAGAACACCTCCTGTGGTCACACTTTTTTCATCTCCAAGACAAATGATTTGACAGACCTCTGCTGGGGAGTCCATCAGAAGAATAAGAGCAGTGTCTTCTAGCCATGTCTGTGTTACAGTGCTGGTCTGGGGAACAGAGTTGCCTGCCATCACCTTGAACACTGATTCCATTCCCCACTTCGTGTTTCATAGCAGTGTCAAGAGTGATTGTGCTTGTCACCACAGAAGCAGCAACTGTAATTCTAGCCAAAAAATAAAATGGATTTAAAATGTATTTCCGTGGTGCGAACAACCCAAGAGTTAAAATTTCATTCCTTGTGAATCACACTCAGGATTATCCAAGAGGCAGCACTTAACTCCCACAAGCAGACTGCTCCACATCACTCGGTTGCGTGTGCCCGCTGGATCTAAAGCACTTGTCTACTCTCATCTACCCCAAAACTGCTGCTGCACAGTGACACAGCCAGATGATCAGCGGGGCGGTACAGTGGGGAGCAGCCCTTCACACTTTGAGAAGGTGAGAGCACCTGGATGTGTAGGGAGGCGATTTGTGTTTCACATCATCTGCCTTCAGAAGCTATTAAAGCTTGTTGCTGCAGCAGCCTATAGCAAGCTGGAAAGACCCACTCCTCTGAGGCTGCTCTGCCTTCAGCAGTGAATACAGAGCAATTGCCATGACAAAGGGTTCCCCCGCTGCTTTTCCTTTCTGGTGGGTGACGGTTTAGTCATTGTTCTATATTATGACACCACGCTGCATGCAGGAGCTTGACAACTCGTGGGCAGATCAGATGGAAGATTCCTCAAGCCATATCCCAACTGCAGTAATTTCAGATGATGCAAACCTTTCACACAGGAATGAAGAACAGAAACTGCCACTTGGTCCCATTCACCTGAACAGATTTACATCCTCAACGGCTGTCTTTGCATGCAAACTGGTAGCTAACTGGAGCCCAGGGACCCATTTTAAATTTTCATATTCGGCCCTCAAAGGGACTGAAATGTCGACTAAGCTTACTTACAAATGCAGCACTTGAGCAAAACGTTTCTGGAAGCAACACAGGACTACAACAAGCCACCACTGTACTAAATGGCACAGTCAAAAGATTGCTTGAAATACTGCAGGAGAGCTGGTTTCTCTCCATCTCTTGGTAAAGGAGCTCCAGACGGCTTATCAGAGACATTGCTAGCTGCTGCTTCTATCCTTCACAAGCAAGTGTTCACTCTCCCGTGCACATTCGCACATCCCAGATTTTGTAAAATGGCACAGGCTCTTCTTTGAAGACTGTCCATGCAAATGGATTATCAGTCCACAAAGTTTCATGTCCTGCTCCAGCAAATACCCAGAAGACTCAGGAATAGGGCAAGCAATCCCTAGGATTGGAAGGAAGATAAATAGAAAACGTAATGATCCTTAGCCTATACCAGAAAAGTCAAATGTTGCTAAACCAGGAGGCTTAGCAGAACTACTGCTGGCTTCTAAACTTCACTAGTAACATTTCAAAGGGGACCCAATCAGCTCACTTTGCAATTTCTATTCCAGTGTGAAGTGTTCCTTATCCCTCCCAGTAAGTAAATACTGTAGGGCAGCCATCTTTGCAGCACACCTTTATTCTCCTCAGTTACAGCTGTGTTTTATAGCAGGGCTCCCTCCTGCTTCCCCTCACCAGGCTCCAGCTTTTCATAATGCTTTGTGTCACTGCTAAGAGTCACAGAAGTCAGGAGAGCTTATGGAGCTCAAGAATTTGAAATGAAGCTCTAAATTTGCAATTCTACAATTTGAACGCTTTAAAAAAAAAAATAAAAAAAAATTACTAGAATTGCTTCAACATTGTCCTGCATCACAGGACACTACCTGATCTCAGCTGTTCTGACAGTGTTAGTAAAGATGTCTCCCAAACCTGATAAACACCTTTAATATCAGAGCTAATAACTTGAGGGGTTTAGGATTGCTGAAAGCTTCAGGTAGGAAGAACATTTAATACCCGTGCAAATACAAGCTGTGGTGGGTGAGCTGACTGGCAGCAGGGAATGGCTCAGCCGTGCCCTTGGCACTGCCTGGGCATGGGCTGTGAGGCTGCTAGCCAGCTGGGGTTGAAGACTCCAGCCCGCTGCCCCCAAGTCACGTTCTCGTGAAACACAGCCCGTCCCCTCTAACACAGCTTTTTCCCAGGAATTGGCCCATACAGAGTAAAATAAATAAATTGCAAACGATTTGTGAAGGGGAAAAAAAAAGTTCCTGCTGTACATAACCCTGGGGAGCAGAAGTTTTTCCATTAGCTCACTGTTCTCTGCTGTGCTGGCTCTCTCTACACTTCTTGTTCATGGCACGTTCATTATAATATAAACTTTAGTGTGTTACTGAGACAGCAGGTAGCCCACACCAGCCCCACTGTGAGCACATGGAATACTCATCCTAGTAATTTTTCTTTAAATGCTCCTTTAAATTGGCCTTAACTCTACCTGGTGAGGTCCGGGGACTGTGCTTAGCAGGCATTTAGCCAATTTTAGATCAAATTACCAGAGCTACTTTGCTGTGAGTGGCCATATTTGGTAAAGTATTGGGTTAGACAAGAAACTAAATTGTAAGATATAAAGCACTAGCAAAGACAAACAAAGTGGACATTGTAGTTCAAAGTAAAGCTTAAAAAATATAGCAACAGGAGCTGGAATATTAGAACTCTTATTAAAACTGGCTTGCAGCATTCTGAAATGCTCCATATAAATAGAGCATACAGTTATTACTGCCTGGAAATATAAGCACACAGACTTCAGATAAGAAGTCAGTATAGTTACCCAAAGAGCTTAAAACTATTGTAACTATTTCTTTTCAGTAGTGACATGCTATGCTGTCTGGGTCAAAAGTAATATTAAAAAAATTTCAAATGAGGGTAAATATTTGTCATTAATCTGAACCATTTCGGGTACATTTTCCTTATCCAAACAGCATGACTGTACTTTCTAAGTAGAAAGGAGGAGTGTTGGCATGGTTTCATACAGGAAATAAGAGGTAGAAATAATTCCTAGGTCAGACATTTCTCTTGATAACACGCTCAGTATTATCACCAATAATCTCCAGGGTTCCCCTTGCATCTCCTCCTGCAACAAGAGGTCGAGGGAGTTAACAAGCTTTACCAGTGCTGTGCAAGTTCCTTCGCTCAAAGAGGAATTCAAACTCTCAGTCACGAGAAGTAAAACAAAGGCAAAACGGGCATCCGGATCATGAAGACCACCTCTCCTGGAACTGTATCACAGCAGCATGTGCACTGCGGCACCCTTATGGATTACTCTGTGGGATGACTCATTTCTCAGACTTAAGCCTAAACATTATTCTTGGGCCTCATTAATGTTAAAGCCTAATGAGACGACTCTCTCCTTTTAAGAAGCTGTTACATTTCACGGAGGCTGTGAGGTTATTGTTAAGAGGGACCAGGCTAGCTGTGCTTATCACAGTCTTTGCTGCAGAAAACTCGAAAACAGAGTGTGCCTATTGGTATTCCTCTATGCACACCCAGAAAAGCTACAGATAAAAACACTAAGTCTATGTCCTCTTACATGTGAGAGAAGTATCTTTATCACAGAACAAAAGAACTTAGCTTTTTGCACAGGGTTCACAGCCCTGCTCACCCTTCAGCCATTTTCAATGTGGATATTCCCATGCATGAATTGAGAGACCTGTAGGAGTGCTACAAGGACACGACAAGGGCTATCCAGATCCGAGGAACTGAGGATACTTCTGCCCAAGGCAGGAACGCCTATTGCAGCTGCAGGTGGAGGGTATCACGGTAACAATTTGCCATCATAAGCTCCATCTGATAGCTACCACCCACTAACTGCCCCCCCTGCAAGCATGGCATGCTGTTGGGTGGCCTGGCTAGGGAGGGCTGTAAGAACACCCCACTCAGCACTGGGGTAGCTGTTTTTGTATGCCTCTTTCCACTCTAAGTGCAGAAAGGTCTAACTGGATGAGTTGGTTGGTACCATTAGGTTTCATGCCTTGGGATATGAAAAAGCACAGGACCTGTAATGCTCTAATGGAACACAGACATGATTGCAGCCTTGTGCTCTAAATCCGTACCCCACCCCCTCCAGACATGGCCAGCTGTGTCCTAGTAGCATCTGAAAAGGACAGATGCTTTGTTATAAATTTATTGTAGCGTCGGGTTAGGAAATGGCAATATTTTTTCTACAGATTTATGATTCACACTAAGAAGGTTAAAGTGTTAACAACAACAAAAACAACATTACACAAGTCATTTCCCAAAGGCAGATTAACATTTTCTTCCTTCAGAGATAGGACACTGAGGTATGAAAAAGTTAGGCAATTTGCCTAGAAACACTGACTGAAAAAGGACAAGTCCAGGCTAAATCTGATAGAAATCTACAGCATACTGGTGTAGCTCTATCACCAACGTGAAGGGACTCTGGATGCAGACATCAGAATGTCATGCTTATCACCTGTTGTTTTCCACAGCTGTTAATTTTGGGGTGAGCTGTAACACAAAAGCACGTGACTACCCCAACTGTTTTTAACCATGCATGTCTGTTTAATTAGTTGTTTATGAAATACCTCTCTTTTGGAAGTTACTAACTTCTCATAGGTGTACACGTTTCTCCTTTCGCCTCTTCGAGGTTGGAAGGATGCTAGTGGAGAGGGCCAGTGACAGCCTTTCGGACTATTCCACTCCCTGAGTCCAGAGACCTGACCAACTTCAACAAGTCCTCTCATTATTCAAATGCTGTGCCCTCCGCTGCAGAAAGTGAAGACTATCCCAAAATACCAGCATGTCTCCTTATCCCTCAGGATACCAGAACACAGCGACTTCCACAATACTACTGCAAGAAGGGAATGGGCAGAACCTCACCAAGGGCTCATTCAGCTGCATCCCTAACAATAACTGACTGCAGTCATGAAATTACAAAGCAGTCACAGTATGTATTTTCTGAATATCAATCCCGAGTCAAGTCCAGTTAAAAGTATGAAACAAACCAAGGACTTAAAAAGTGATGGGAGAGAAGAGTTGCCGTTTATAAAAATAAATTCTATCTAAAAGAATTAATTAACACCTTTGAGAAAGGCACTGGATTTACTCTGAAAAGTAATCATAGCAATTCACAGCTCAGTCACAGCAAGCTCTAGGTCTTTATTGCTTTTGTCTTTTCACACAGTAGCGAAAATGTAAACTGCCTAGAGCTATCTGCAGGATGATGGACAACAGCTACCTGACTTCTCATCACAATAAGCTCCCTTTTTTTCCTGCTCCCCACCAGCCTCCTCTGCAGCCTTAAATCAGGAATATAAACTGAACGAAAGAAAATTTTGCCAGTGATTTGGAAGCCCACAGCACAGCATTGAAATTTACATACACAATCTATTAAGTGAACACATGTGATTAACTTAAAGGATGATGAATTCCATAAGGTAACTTCTTTTGTTCTTTAATAGTCAAATTGCAACAAAATGAATGTAATATATTTTTGCACCAGAACTGAATTCTAATTGGTAGGAAATGGCCCACAAAAACAGCTATAAAAATCTTTGCTGAGAAGTAGGGTGAGACTGCCACATTTTATGTGAGAATTGTCAATTGTACAGATTAGCTAAATGAGAGTTTGGAAGGTTCTCCTGCATTCAGAAGAGCAAATTATCAGCAAGGTTCCAGTGGGGTCTGCTTTTTTTTTCCCCCATTGCAAATGGCAGCAGAGACATCTAAGAAGCAATCACAGCACTCAAACGTAATTTCAGGCACACAACTGCGGGCCCAGTTGTGGAAGAAAAGCTGTCTCTTAAGAGAAAATTGCAGGCTAAGACCTCTTTCTAGCAGTCCTGGATCGCGGATGCTAAAATGTGCTGTACAACTCCGTTCCTCACCGAGTGTCCTACATAAAACCCTTTCATGAGTTTGGAGATTGCCTCTGGGTAGGGTTCCTTCTCACTGTTCTTTTCCTTTTATGTGCTCTGCAGTGGGATCTCTGCATGAGTGTCTCAAACTGACATGCAACCTACAAGTCCTTGGGAGATTCAAACAGGCAAGGATAAAATGAACAGAGGACTTGCTCTTTTTAATAATCTTCACTTCAACCTCAGCAAGGATTGGAAGGCTCCCAGTCTAAATAGCATTTAATACTTGCTTTGCCCAGTCTTATTACAGGGAAGCACCAGGAAAAGAGAAATGAAAATAATTGTCCCTACCACCTACCATCTGTTAATGAACAACTAACTACCCTCTTCTTTTAAAAGCATTACAGTAAAAGTATTACTGATGACTGAAGTTTTCCATGTTTTATAGAAAAACAGGTGAACTAGAAAATTGCACTATTCCAGCATTTTATATTATTTGCTTTAAATACTGAATCAAATAAATGGTATTTTAAAAACTGTCTTAGGTAGGTAGGCAGATTTTCTACCTGAATAAGGTGATTTTCAACTGTTAATTTTAACTATGAGAATGGTGAGTCTCTGGAACAGGTTCCCTAGGGAAGTGGTGGACGCCACCCTCCTTCCTGGAGATGTCCAAGACCAGGTTGGTTGAGGCCTTGTGCAGCCTGGACTGGTGAGAGGCATCCCTGCCCTTGGCAGGGGACTTGATGATCTTTAAGGTCCCTTCCAGCCCAAACCATTCTATGAACTACTCCATTAATATTTATGTTATCTCATTCACCACTGGAAGGAAAAAGGAACTCCTGGTGGTGTCCAGATCTTACCAGCTTGGAGCCAAATTTGTTCAAGAGCTGTCCACAGCTGCATAGGTCCTTGCTTCATTGCACTGCTCTGCATAGTTATCTCAGACATGGCCTGTTCCAGTCTTGATGCAGCAAGGGAAGAGGCTCGCTGTGATCCTATGGACCAAACAAACAAGAACAATAAAGCATTTTATACTACTTTGGATGTTTCTTTGACTCATTAAGACAATAGGTCTGATCTCACTGCATCAGCTTTATGCAATAAGAACTCTACTGAATTCTGGTGTGACCAACTGGACAACTACATATTAGAAAAGGTTAATTTACTGAACCCCCCGCCCCACTCCCCCCACCCCATCCCACTAAATAATCCAAGGGCTGCAGCTCAAACAAGCAAATTAAGAGATAGAAAGTCATTATGTAAAGGTCTGCTTAGCATTCATCAAGAAAGCAACCATATTTTGCTCATCTGGAAAGCAGAACTCTACCATCAAATATTTCCAACAAATACTTATTAGTAACCCTTTTTATAAGCAAACTGTTACCATCCAGTTACAAAACATGGCCCACAAACATACAGTCTTAGCACAGCATTACAGAGTAGCTTGGCACTACTCATGTAGCACACGCATTTCAAGCGACATCAGTACTGTCCTACCTTTCTAGAGACAGTGTGGTTTTTCATTTAACCTTGGGGAGCAGAGAGCTCAGTGCTCTGACTATATTAACCTTTAGTATGCACTGCAACATTTCGCAAGAATAAAGTATTTGGCACACACATCTCTGGGACAAAACATTACATCAAAAGCTACTCCCAGGAAGAATGCATGGGCAGAGACCATGCTCTCCAGTACAGCAAGTGGGATTATACTGGTGAGCCGACCTCTCAGAGGGGTATCAAAAGGACAAAATAAGTAGCTACAAAATGAGATTTCAGAGTTGATTTTGCAAAGCTCTGGGAAATAAATATTTTAATATACATAGGTTTAATGTGACTTTAAGGTTGACAAACTCTTTGAGGAGCTGCGACCACATTACCTTCAATCTATCCTTACAGCCTGACCTTGTAGACCACAAGATCCTGGAGTTAAAATCCCGCTTTCTCTCACCGCAGTCCCCCTGAGGGAATAGGAGAGCCTAGGAACAGGTGCTTGGAATAATAGGGATGGCCCTGGGCAAGGGAGGGGATAGAAAGTCCCCAGAATATGTTCCTCAGTTCCTGCCAGTTCCTCAGTGTTCTCTCATCTTAATGCATTACCACAGCTTGTCCAGATCACTGGGGCTGTTTCACACCTACCCTGACAAGTGCAGAAAACCTGTCATGGGGTATGTGCCCCAAAGTGGTCTCTCTGGGACAGACAGCACGCTATTCCAGCTGGAGTGTGCTGCAGAGAGGGCTGCCAAACCACAACTCCTCACCAGCAGATCACCCAGGGCCGGGGTGCCTGCAGACATAGCAGCATGGTTGTGGTTCCCCTGCCTAGTGCTCCTCTCTCTAACACTCGGTCCGGACCCAGCCTTCTTCCAGGCAGGATGGGAGGCACATGCCCACCCTGCACACCTTTGTGACCGAAACAGCATTAGGCAGGAGACATCTCCCAGCTTTGACCTAACCAGAGGCAGCGCAGCCTGCCTCAGTGTGCCACGGTGAGGGTGAGGCCACAAGTGCAAGAAGCCTAAAACCGCTATGGGAAATATCTGTCCTGTTACCTCACCGATAACTAATGCCATTCATTTTAAGCAAGAGAACTTCAAAACAGCCCTGCAGCACAGGCGCCTCCCACGTCTCCCTTGGAAAATGCAAATGTGCTATTCCTAGATGCATTTCTTAAATTCCTACATATTCTCAAAGACATTCCTGATCTAATGTTCCAAGAGATGACAGTGCAGTAGTGCAGCAATTACAGATTTAATGGTATGGTAAAAGCCATTCTGCTTTGCACAGAGAATTTATTGTATTTAACAGATCCATCCTCAGCCTGTTTCACTGCACAGGAATCCTCCCCCTGCCCTTCCCACTCACATGCCTCTCCCCCCCATCCTTCCATCCACCTGGGGGAAATTTCACTGAAAATTCTCAGGAGTTCAAGTCAGAGAAAGGTTGTTTAACGCAGGAAAAATGACCAGGCATTCACCCCCAGCCACCCAAACACCAAGAGCTTCTTTGCAGTGTAGTGACAGCAAGAGAACGGCCACACCAATGACTAGAGATGCTATTAGGAACACTTTGAAGTTAGGACAGACCTCCTGCCTTCCAGATAGGCAAACCTGGAAACAACTCCATGGGCTTTGGGCATTCTGCAGTCAGCCTAACCAGATTCTTACACCAGCACTCCTCATCGTGTTAGTATGCTTCGCAAGCACTCTGAGTATTATTTTCCTCTGCCAAGACTGACCTCTTTCAGAGAGGCTTTCTGGAGCTGTGTTTCTTGCAAGCACCCACACGTAATGCCGGTCTGACTGCACAAGCTGGGCAGATGGGCTGGTGTTTGGTTCACATCCTCCCAGAGCTTGGGGAAATCCTCTTTTCCTTGCAAGTCAATCCAAGGAGACTATGTCACTCTAAGGCACGTTTCTGTATCTTGGAGAGGTTTGCATGCTGCCGTGAGGCTGGACAGCCACTTAGGATCTACTAAAGCATCCTTCCCTCACAAAGCAGGCTTTACAGGAATATCACTGTCAGCTAGCTGCACTCAAAGGCACATGAGTTAGCTGCTCCTCTTCTCCTCCTGTTCATTAGCCGGGTAGTTGCCAAGAGGGGAAAGCCTGTGATTTGAGACTGACCTTGCCCAGTGCTGCGAGCACAGCCATAAAAAGGGAAACCAAGTTATTTAGCAGTTTACAGTAGAGACTCTTTGCATTCAACAGCCTTCGGCATTCCAGTCCTTTGATATTTTTCTTTTCCATTCCAGCATACATGAAGAAGCAAACCACACTAGGCAGAGACCAGCTGACCTCCTTCCCATCCCCGCCTAGGCTCAGACACAGATAAGTTCCTTGTTCTAAACACATGTGCCAGATGCTAAGGCGCTCTCCACCCCAGCCCATACCCACGTGTTTGCTACTGGTGTTCTTACCCACCTCTGCTGGACCGCTCACAGGAGTGCTCCTCAAGACTTGTCTGCTTAGATACACTCTGTAAGAGGTCTTTGCCAGCCTGGCCCTTTTGGATTGGAAAGGGACTCAGCCCCAGATCTGAACCTCTGACAAGCAATACAGTGAGACCTTGGACTGGAGCCAGAAAAGACTTCTTCTAACACACTGTCTCCCGAGGGAGGAGGTAGGCATGTATCTCACTGGCATCACTCTGACCTAAGGGTCAAAAAAAAACTTCCAAGCCACATAATAAAAGAGTGCCTTTCACTATAAAATCTCTCTTCCTCAAGAAAAGTTGATTTTCATATTCTAAAAAAAACCCTACAAAACCTGTCTCACAGAACTTTAATGTCATGCCTCAATATATATGCAAAAGTTGACATAAGAAGATATCACATCAATTTGTTATTTTAGTGCAGTCTCTTTCTCTTTTTAACAGCTCCACTAGACAGAATATAAACTTCACATTTTACAATAAAGGCCTCCACACATTTTGGAAAGAAATCATAAAAATAACAAAATTGATTTTGTCATGATGAGCTCTGCATATAAGCTATACAAAATATATCTAAATAATTTTGATGCACCGTTCTAGGGTTGCTATAGGACCAAGAAGAACCAAGTTTAATATACTGCATCTATGAAAAGACTGCTATCAAAATAGAAATGTACCTCCGTAGATTTACTAGGCTTATAGGAAACACAGAATTCCCTAGCCTAAATCACTTCAGGCAAAAGCATTATAAGATAAGACTAAATCAGAAAAAGAAAGAAACAGCAAGGCAGCTGACTGATATCAGTGAATTCAGTTAGGAACACTGCTTCAGTTAGAAGATGAAGAAAATAGAGAGGAATTAATCTTCCTGGCAGCAAACTTCAAATTCTGGCACACTGAATAATCTCATCGTGGTCTGAGGGAGAGGCCAGTGTCAAACCCGGCCACAGTAATCCCCCCTTCAGTGATGAGTCCGGAGATCACAGAGTGCTTGTGCATTACAGCGATACTGCCGCATGCTCCCGGGGGATTTCAGGATGGAAACCAGAGCCTATTCCACAGTGATAAAAAAAAAAAAAAAA
>VXBZ01003994.1:881683-1001507 GCA_013399135.1 Heliornis fulica
AAAATCAGAGCTCCTCCCTCCTCCAAAGCAGCCAACCTCAGCTGGAGGCACGAAGGCAAGAGAGGCTAGAGCTCTACCCTCAAATCTCATCTTCTACAGTCTTTAAAGAGCCTCCCAGCCAGGACAGTAGACGCAGCTGCTCCTTGCTGCAGATGGAGAACAGCAGCACCTACAGCCTGCTGAGCAGTGGGACACAGACCTTTGCTGGCAACAGCCAGCTCCAGTCCTGCACCAAGGCGCGTGGTGTAAATTCACTACGAGCACCACCCTTAGCTCCATCGTAAATTCAAACATGTGAGCATGGAAACCTAGATTCTTGAAGTGGAGGAGAAATACATTTCTTGTATAAAACCACACTGCATTCAGAGTAAATCACCTTATGTGCATGAAAAGCTGGTTTAAAGCTTGTACTTTAATTTGCTGTTCCTGGCAAGTACAGCACTTTCTGCTGAACTACAGCTGCTCCACTGCATGCTGGCTGCTACAGCTGGGCTAAGAGCAGGCTGGAACAGGTTCCCACCCAGGTGCTTTCTGAGGAAAGGGCAGGACACAGAAACTAAGTGCCAGAGCTTTGCTATGCCTCTGGGAGTGGTGCTGCAGCACAGGAGAGAGCAGGAGGCAGGAGCAAGGTCTACAGATGGTTGGCACCTCAGTACATCAAAGTATCACAGGCTGTGCTGGTGCAAATTTGGTCTTAAAATCTCAAACCACGCTCTGAAGTGGGTGTAGCCCAAACCCGGCCACACTCCTTTCACCTGACAGTTAGAAAGCAGAGCAAGAGATCTCCACAAGAGAATGGGATCCACACCCAGAGTGTCTTTCACAGCCCATCAAGCACCAGCTGGACCCAAAAGGGCAGGAATCAGTCCCAGGCTAAGCCCCACCAGAAGGCACCCACTAGCTCAGCAGCAGAGTGGGAATTGGATGGATAACAGAAGCACCGTGGCAGATAATTTTTTTATTGCTTTTCTGGTAATGCCTGGTGGCTGATGGATTCTGAAAACTACCTACACTGTTTTCCAAACCATTTTCATATATTCACTGAAGCTGAAAGTCCATTTTACTGCCCAGCATCAGGTATATTAGGTGATAATCCGCAAATCTTCACAATTATCAGAGTATTGGCTATCATATATGATTTTGTATTACCCAGAAGTTTTCATGTCATAGCCACTCCTTCTTCCAGAAATTTTGTCATATGCCAAATAGCACATATTCATTTAGTATATCCTCTTCATCAATCTGTTCTGAATTTGGCCTGTTCTCTTTAATTAAGCCAGAGACTACAGAACACTGTCATATAAACAATGAGAAAAAGGGCCTATACAAAACACAGAGACTCATCTCAGCCACGGGTAATAAAAGGGAAATGGAATAAAAATATTAGAAATTACATAAATATGTGTGTATAAAATCAGTAAGATTACAATGTTATAAATATAGACCCTCGGGGTTTAAACCTACAAACAAAAGAGCAGACATGCTGAATAATGTTTTGATGTTTGAATGCTTGCATGCTCAAGATCTACCCTTGCAATGCTTTTTAACCATTGGTGGGTGTAAATGGGGCTTAAATACACATAATTTAATGCAAATCTTGTACCTGACACCTAAGAACTTGTTCTCCATCTCAGCCCTACGTGCTGAGCAGGTGACTTCTGTTTATACCAATTTGAAATGTTTGAGACTAAAATTCAGACAAACCCTAACTCTTGTTTCAGTGTCAGGTTTTTTAAAAAATAAGCTCTTATATTCTTCTTGCCCAGTTTCTGAGTCTGTGAGATTTATTTGTTTTTTGCAGGGGTTTCTTTACATGCGCAAGGGTTTCTTTACATGCGCAAGGGTTTCTTTACATGCACAAGGGTACAAAGTTGCTTCCCTAAAAAAAGAAAAAACAAATTAAAAGGCAAGTTTCTCACATAATCATCTGATTTTGAGAGCTAGAGTTGTAAAGGAAGACCCAACTATCATGAGACTTATGATAATATCACAAGTCAGCAGCACTCTCTAAAAACCTCCTTTCCTCTTCCTGCCAAGATTAGCTTTGATGTCTCAGTTATTTCCATCTGATTTTATCTGTTACTGTGTACTTACCATATAATAAAGTATCACGAGGTTTATGTACAAATCCCAAACCAAATCACCTTCTAATAGGAATTGACAGACTCACTCGGCTTTCCAAAACCAGAATGAAAGCTGGCTTGATCAAGATATATAAAAAAGATTACATTTGGAAGAGGGGAGGTGGGGGTGAAGAAGGGAAAAAAGAGAACTGAGCAACACCATTCTTGCAGATGTATAGTGAACTCCCATCTAATACCTTCTGTGCATGTCACAGAGACCTTTGCAAAAGTAAGAAGGAACCCTTACCTTTGTTTTATGCATAGGAAAGCCAAGGACCAGATAAATGACATCGAAACCTTCTGCAACAGAGATGGCCCCGAAGACAGATCAGAACCTCTTGCCCAAGGGCCCATCAATGGGGGTGTGTGCAGCCCCCATGCCCCCAGCTCACCAAACCACTCCTCTCTGGCAAAAGCATGCATTTAGGATGGGAAAGCAAAAATTTTAATTCCTCACCAGAATCTGTATCATGAGCATCTGGGAGCGTGAGATGCATTCCGTTATGCTTTTTGATCACTGGTGTTTCAGTCACGCTGCTTCCTTTCATAGAGCCACTGTAATGAAACAAAGCCATGTTACCTGGCCACCTTTCAAGCAGAGAAACAACATTCCCCTTGAAACAGGCAGTAGTCCCATCCAGCTACCACTGGTACTGAAAACTGCAGCTTTCCAGTTGCAGGCAGTCAGCTACCCTGCCAATGGAGAGAAAGCAGAGAGACACAGTGCCTGGCAAGGGCTCTGGGGCACACACCAGTATCAGTTTATTTGGCTGCTGGGAGTCTTTGCAGCAAACTCTTGAATGAGGAACATGTTGGCAGGAAGACACCAGACCAGAGGAGGTCAACCAGCAGCCCCATGCCCAGGAAGAAAAACCATCCCTTGGGCTTGTCTGCAGAAGGAATTTTTCACAGGTGTGCTATGCTGATCCTTTTGAAACATGCCAATTACCACCTTCCACCCAGGCGCTAATTTCTTCATTTCAAAGGGATTATTTTCTCCTATCTTTGTTATGTTCAAACACAGGAGGAGGGTAAAAGCTACCACAAAGTCTCCCTTTCATAAAGCAGTGCTACCAGGTCTGCTCTTCTGCTAGACTTCTGTCCTCACAGGAGAGGTCTTCCAAATGGAAACTCCCCCCTGTTCCGCTCCCTTCCCCCAAAATAAAAAAAAATCATATGCCAAACAACAAAGACACTTAATAGAGCACTTAATAGAGCTCTCCTGAGCCTTCCTGTCACCACATAGTCTGCCTTTCCCTCAGGATCAGATGGTGATGATATCTCCTCTCATCATCCATTAAGGGCCAAATATCAAAAG
Organism: Heliornis fulica; assembly: GCA_013399135.1. NCBI lineage: Eukaryota > Metazoa > Chordata > Aves > Gruiformes > Heliornithidae > Heliornis > Heliornis fulica. The sequence goes on from VXBZ01003994.1 coordinate 885,125, forward strand.
GAAAGGCGACTGCCCTCGCTACTTTTTTCTGGCACATTTCCAAGCCTGCAGCTCAGCCTCTGGACAACATTCCTCCCAGGAAACAAGCCGTCACATGGTCAAGATTGCTCTCGATGCCCATCGTCCAGTCTGATCAGTCCTTTGGTAGGGATTGCACAGGATGCCCTTCAAATTACATCTTTCTAGCAGAAAAATTAGCTTGGGATTACTAGCTGGTTTTAAACATGATTATTCCGTTATCACAGAATATCAAAACAGCAGCCAAGGATAAATCAAGTCTTGTGCTTCCCAGCTAACAATCTAGGACTGAAAGCCACTTACTGCTGTTTATCATACTGGTTATCATATTTACAGTAGCTAATTAACCTTCTCCTTGGGCTTTAGGATCAAACCTTACAGTTTCTGCTAATGGACACTAAATTCTTGGGCATATGACTGCAGAAATCTCTTCCCTTGACTGGACCTCTCTGTCTTTCATACTGGTTTGCACACAGATCTCATCTGAAACTATCCTGTGGTGACACACAGAAAACTAAATTCTTTGTCCCATGTTTCTGCCTTGCTTAGCCAGTGTTAGCTCAAGCGTCATTACCTTGACTGGGGGCTGCTGCTGGAACTGTAGGGGCATTTATGCCTCGCTGGTGCAGAGCATATGCAGTAACAGGGCAGCTGCACTTCAAAATATTGCTCCCATGAGGAGCAATCATGCAGCAGCCATCACCACAAAGTCACTGTTAAGGTGCACAGCTGAACATGGGCTTCTACACTATGCTCCTAAACCCAGGGCAGGTGAGGAGATTGGTGGAGGGCATAAGGTTGGCAACAGTAAAGCATTCAGAGGAGGTTTGATGAGGTGGCCTCAGTTAACAAAAATGCATCAACAGCATGGCCTTTTAACTGCAAAAAGTGACTAAAATCCCAGCCTGAAAGCCAAGTGGTACGCATCGTGTAAAACAGCTGCTTTCAAAGGCTTTATTTCTTATGCTGGAGAAGGGCTGAAAATGAACTGCTCCTTCAAAGCTGCAGTGCAAGGCCTTCAGCCAAGAAAGCTTTTCCATGCACCATGAAAGGGACAGCAGCCAGCTGACTTGCCTTCCACATATGACACTGGAAAGGCTGGCAGTTGGACATGCTACCACTCCACTGCGCATGTTTCCAAAAGGAGGGTGAGCAGTGCATAAAATGGCCACTAAAACTGCTGAAGGAAACACTTGATTGTGAGAGACTTGCAGAGGCACCCTTTTATCAGGAAGAAAAGAGGGGAGACTCAAACATGGCATATCAATAGCTGCTTGAGAAGAAAATGGTGGACTCTGAAAGACTCTTCAGTGTAGCAGAGTCACAGCAAGACTGCAGAGCTGGGAAACTTAGGTCAGACAAATTTAATTGTGTGGGCGTTTAGCTACTGATTGAACTAGTAAAGAGTATTGGGTGCAGCAGCTCTCAACTTCATGTAAACATAGGCTGCTCTTTTCCAAGAGGCCCTAAAAATGTCTGTGTCCAAGTCCCACTGATAAGAATTCCCCTTTAAGTTCCTCTGCAAGTCCATCCCAGAATATTTTACATATTTCTCAGCTGACATTGCTGTAATCTGCTTAATATAAGGGGCTTCCTGGGTTACTGAATCCAGTTTAAAACGGCAGGTGCCAAGTTCCTTCTAGTTACCATTCAAGCAGTAGTTCCTAATATAAGATGCTTTATGAAGTATTTTTTTGAGAAAGCCAAAAAAGCCCCACTGGGAATAGCAGTAAAACACACATTAGAGTCCCTAAGAGCAAAAGCAAAGCAATTTGTTTTGTTCAGACTTGTATGGATAAAGCTTATCAAAAGCCTCTAAAGCTATCGCATCTTGGGTTTTTAAGTATAACAGCCAAAGCACAGCTTGGGATCCGAATGCTGTCCAAATTTATTTGTCTGTTTTCCAATGTACTCAGTCTCAGGCTCGCAGCCCTCCCTTGCAAAAGTAAATCTTACTCATTCCTAATTGTTCATCAAGGATTTGTTCAGCTTCATGAGGACTACTCAGGGGTATATAGAATATTTGTGTGAGGCACATGATTGAATCCTTAGCTAAAGAGACTAAGGCCTAAGGAAATCAATAATTCCAGCCTGTAAGAGGCCATTTCTCTGCTGCTATGTAAGTATCTTGATTTTTGTGTTTGGTCCGCTAGTCATTAGCTAAACCAACAAGGAATTACTAATAATCCCTCAAGGACAACTTTGTATGTAGACATGCATCATTCTGTACTTATACTTACGGTGTTTACAAAACTTATGTAAATGCATACGGAGATAGGGGAACAATACAAGCTTCATCAGTCTGCTGTGGTGACGGTTGCCACCAAGCATGCTGTCCTTCCCATCAAATGCAACCTCTGTGGAAGTTACAGATGAGAGGCGAGTACAGCCCTGGGATAACATTCCCAAGGCAGCTGTGCAGTGGTAGCATGGCTGGGACGATACCCAAAGGGTGTGGGAAGGAAGAAAACCCAACCTGGTAACTTTCACACTTTCTAAACTGTTCCTTTTGGAGGAGAAGCAGATGAAAGGGAGGGAACAAACAGAAAATCTAGATTTACTAGGACATGGGAAGAGAGAAAGATGTTACATCCTTCACTAGTTTCCTTGCCCAGTTAGCACCAGGCTATGCAACCAGCATGCAACCACAGCATATGACAGAGTCCTGGACATGTGCCTTTCCTTGGCTTACTCAGTTCAGGACTGTGTCACCCACACACATTCCTGGGAGGTGCCAACTACTGCACACTGGGAACAATAGCTGATGGAGGCTCAGACTGTTGGGGGAAAAAGAAGCAAATCTGCCTTTCATTCTGAAAGCAGAAGGCAATATTGAGACATTTAGATTAGAAAAATCTTGATTCAAACTGCTTCTGCAGCCTTAAAAACTTGAGATTTTGTTGTGTCTTTGCTGCTGGTGTTTTTAAAATGATTTTTAAATAATCTATTAACATTTCACTTTTTACAAGTCACATTTAAAAACATTAGTTATGTTTCTTTTTAAACACTACTGTTTATTACCCTTTTTGTGAAATAAGTATCTAGACAATTAAAGAAGATAATTGCATCTCTGCTATGAAATCTGAACTTGTTAGTGGAGAAAGCCTACCTGTGCTGTAAAACGTTATATACCATCTGCCACATCTGCAACATATGTCTGCATGTCACCAGAGCCTCTTCAGGTCCTTTACGTATCCATTCCAGTTTTACTTTGGTGAAGAGTAAGCTGCAAGATGAAAAAGGGTAACTTCTGTTTTACTGGCATCTCATAAGCACGGAGAATCAGTATCACTCCAGTAAGATCCTGGCAGCCAGCATTTTTATTTGCTTTGTATGTGCAGCAATAAAAGAAAACACCATAGCACAAAACATTTCATTTGGCTCAACTTTGATTCCACGCAAGGAGATGAGAGGATTAACAATATTCCTCAGCTGCAGTCAAATTTACGTCTCAAAGCTGGCGGGACAGCGTTAAAAGCCACGCATCGCAAAGCTAGCAAGGTGAAACACAGAGCGAATCTCATGTTACTTAGGATGGCGTTAAAGACAGAATAAAAGGGAATTGCCATAATACATATGCCAGTCTGTTTTAAGGCTGGCATCTTCCTATAGCACTGCTTTATATAAGAAATTCCAAACAAAAGAACCCAACACGCTTAATACACGTGATTATGTAATACCTCACAAGGATATGCTTGTTCCTTAACCCCAGCTGGCAATCACCTAGTGCCTCTAGGCAAGACAGCTGATGGCTCTCATACATTCTTGTTCTAGGTAGTGTAACTGCTGCTACTATTCTTACATCTAGAGAATATGTACTTACACAGACCACTGGAATTCAGCAAAACTAGGTCAAGCAGAGGTTAGAAGACAGACATGGCAATGACACAATCTACCACTTGCAGCTAGTGAGGCTTTTAATACCATCCTTCACAACACCCCTTTTATTTGGTTTTAATTGCCAAGATGACTTGATTTATTTTATTATTCTTATTTACTCATGTAAATTTATTTCTCTTCTTTCAATGTTTCCATAAAGTCCAAGATCTACACACTTTGAATTAGGTCGATGTGGCTAGTGATTAATCCACTGGATGCACATATAGGCACATGTATGCATACAATATTAACAGCTGAAAGTTAAAAATCCTACAACCAGTTTTGTGAATGTGACCTGGAGGCACCTGGGGGATCCAAACAACTTCAGAGAGAAAACAGCAAATGCACAGATGATGTTAGAAAAAACTGCAGCTGAGTAAGAGATCCTTCCCTTGCAATAATTGGAGATTTGCAGCCAAGACCAAGCAGCAGGTATCTACAGTAACATGCTGAAATGAAATGATAGTCCCATTCTGTCCTAGTGGGTTGTAGGAGGAGTATGTGTGTGTTTAAGTCACCAAAATGTAGCCCAACTCTGTTAACTGTTACAAAGAAGCCTGCTCATCCCACACTTTGACCTCACAGGGCCAGCATCCAACTACATTCCCCACACTCAATCTTGGGCTAGGAAAGGAAGATTAAGATTCATAATCAAGGGTATATATCTTTGCCCTTTACTATTTTATATCCCTACTCTATGTTTATCCTTGATTTTCTTGTAACTGATCTGAGCAAAAAAAAGGTAACAGCAACATTTTCTGCTCTTGGAGATGCTGACCCCTTAATTGAAAGGCAGTGCCGTCATGATTCAGGTAGTTACATTTGGGACAGATCCATGGACTGATCAAAATTTTTGCAGACACTCTTAAGAAAATAAAAATGAGACTGAATTTGAAAGAGTGGCTAACAATGGGCATTGGCCAGTGATGCATGCTGCTCTGTATCCCTTAATTAACTGGGCTTGGAAGAACAAAGCTTGTTTTAATACAACAGGATATGAAATCAATCACATAGGAGCAAGGAATATATATTGCACTAGAAAGATGGGAGGTTATACCCTGGAGCATCACAGTATTATAACAGACAGCTTCATGAATGCGAAGTCCCTGAACAACAATGCAGTGAAGAGGTCAAGCAATCCTTAGCATCCGTATACGGAAGCACAATCGAGTAGGAGCTGGAAGATGTGGTTATTCCTGTACACAGCATCAGCAAGACACTTATTAGAATCGTGTTTCTGGTTCTTGTTCTTTAATTCCAACAGAAGACTAAAAATGGAATGAGGTTCATGAAAAGGTTATGCCAGTGATCTGATGGCAAGAAAATAATATTTCATCAGAGGCTTCAGAAGATCAGTTTATTTGGTTTAACTGAGAAGCAGCCAAGAAATTATTTTGCCCCAGCCTGTGAGCACCTACATGGGGAAGTATTTAATTGTGAGCCATTGAGCCAGGAGAAAAAGTATCAGAAAATCCAAGGATTTGCTGGAAGCTGAAACTAGCCAAATGGAGATTTGTAAATAAATGTGGACACATAACTATCAAAGCAAATAATTTTTGCAGCAACTACCTTGTGTGCACAGTAAATTCTGTAGTATTTAAAACCTTTTCAGCTAGAAAGGATTACATCCAGAAAGCAATGTTAATGCACAAACAGAAGCTCTAGGTTTGATCCACCACCTTGTGAGCCCTTTTCTGCACGGTGCAAAGGGGTGAGATTGCATCATCACCTTCCTTCTGGCAAATAATCTTGTTAGCAATGTTCTACTAGCCCAAGAAACTACCACAATAACCAATCCATTCTATCTTAAGCATACAGGATATTTTTTAAACCACCACACATTTTCAATATGATAGACCTTCTAAAGCACTGCATGACCCTCCTTGGAGCAGAAGAGTGGTGGTCAAGGAACATAAAGCTTAGAGAAGAAAACAGCTGCATTAAGTCCCTGAATACCTCCATGCTTTATAATGCTGTGAAACAGAAGACCAAAGAATCTGTTAACATTCAAACTACCATACAGGAGTGATATATTAAGGGTTCCTTCTCCCTTTCATATTAGTTGCGATATAGATAGCTTAGCTATCTGCAGGCAATTAAAATTGTGTAGTACATTTAAACATTGCAATTAAACATTAAAGAGACAAACTCATTAGGTTCTTTTCTCCATCACTCTGATGCTTACTGTTTACAGTGAGTATACATCAAATTCTTTGGATGAAGATGCAATGTCTTCTCTCAGAGAATAACTAGTGAAACACAGGAAAAATCTCTCACAGCAAATCTCTCACAAAACCATAACAAAGTCTCAGCTGAATATTATCAACAGCTACAAAGCACAGGCACACAAATATTTTAAAACACTACAAACTTTAGCAACTGTGTGCAGTGCAGCATCACCAAATCTCAGAGATACCATGTGCTGTTACTTGTTGTAGTAATTAACTTTTGGAATAGCACTATTCGTGTTCCTGTATAAGAATACAGTGAACCAAACCAAAAGACATGTGGGAAGAATAGTAGACAATGCAATTAAATACGATAATTAAAAGGTGGAACTATAATCAGTACATTAGGCTATACATGCTATATGTTTGGCTTTTTCACCTTCTAATAACAGCAAAACCAGGTAAATAAGTATATAGGGAAAACACTGAAGTAGGTGACAGTATCCCTTATTCTCAATCTTATCATTTCATTACTAAGATAAAACTCTTGCTACTAATAAATCTAATAGGCATGGTGACATATCAGTGTCTGTGCAGAGCTCATACATAAATAAAAATTACGTACACACAGATCTCACCTTATTATATTTTCTTAATACCATATTACTGTACTCTTGTATGATGCTTATAATATTAAGCAGAGCAGACTCTTAAAGAGATTCAGTATATAAAAATAGCCCCTAGATTATCAATACAGTCATTGGTAATTCTGTTAGCCTCTGAAAATGAAATCAAAGTGATTTGGGCTAAAGCAAATGTATAAATTACTACTACATAAGCATAGGAAAGGAGAACATAAAAATCCACAAACCATTCTTGTAATGTGTATGATTTTAGGGACAGCAACATTGGAAAATATCCAGTGCTTACTCTTGTTACTGGACTCCAAGATCCCTCCCAGAAATGGTTTTCTTTTATCATCCATATGATAGTATGCAAAGGTTTCTATTCCCTGATGCAACACCAGGTTACTGCCACAAGCTAACATACGTATCTATTGCAGTAACTTTCACTCTGGCAAAATTAAAATCCACATACAGTTGACTTGCTGCAGTACAAAGCTCTGAAAACTCAAAATTAGGTTTCCCATGTATTAATATTTCAGTAGTATAACTAATATAAGTATCACTATTAACATGCCATGCATTGAAAAAAAAGTTAGGGTCTTGGATACTGGAAAGTCTATGAAAATTTTCAGCAGTAAGCAAGCTACTTTGGTTGATTTCAGGAGGTATTTTAACATTTTTCTTCATAAAGACTGATTTCAGCTGTTGATGTTCACCGCATCTCAAAGTCTGGCCAAAACCTGCTATCTAGTCCTCCTGACAGTCCTCTAATCCTACATGGCTAAATGCTTGGTCTTTAAGTTCTTTAATACAATCTATGAAGAAAAAAGGCAGTTCTTTCTGACAATATAATTACTGAGGTTTAATAGTTACTAGTTATTATCTGAAGGTTTCATAGTGTACACGTGGTACACTATAAAGATTTATAAGCACATCTGTGAAAGAAGTTGTAAGTTGCTATGTTTAGTAACAACCCATTGACTACTTTATAGATGCTATAGGTATATTTAACAATTTTTTAAACAGTTGCTTATTGAGACTTTTTAAAGCTGCTTTAAAAGGGAACTTTTTATATCAAACGTAGCCCTTCAAGTACATATTTATAGAGCATCACAATGGGATCTCTGTGTCCTGTCATATGACAACAATAAACATGATTACTATACCAAACAATAAGATTCCACTCATTTCAAGGTTGAGAAACTAAATTAGGAACAATGAGTATCATGTACTCATTTATCTGTATGTTTTGCCATTCACTTGCTGCTTATAACACCTACAATTTTTCAGAGCCTGTCAGCAGCTGCTCAAAGATCCACATGTCTTCAAGCTTTACCAAATCAGGGCCATCATTCCCCAAAGTCTTTTGTTACTGACCCAGATTGGCCTACCTACACACACAGCTGCTGGGTTATTTTGGACTTTGAATACAGAAGAAAACAAAACAAAACATCAAACCAGCAGCAGTATGTCCCAGTTAACAGAGACCATTGTGTACGTTAGCACAGAGATACTGAACTTATACAACTAATATCTGTTTCTCACTTCTATTAAATGACAGGATGTACCCTTTATCCAAGGACTGACTGATGGGGTGTTGGAACAGCATGTGAGTGCTACTGGACAGCACAGTCCTGCCCACCTTGCTACCACCTCTTTCAAGCCCAGGTAAATATTCCACATCAGCTCTGATGAAGAGCAGGGGAATGCCATAACCTGGATGGGCAGACAACCTGGGGATGCTCTCTGAAGAACTGGAAAGCATGGATTCACACCCCCAACACTTTGGTCACTGATCTCTTGCATTAGTTTCTTCCTCTTAAAGAGAACATGTAAGAGGAGGATATAGGTTGATACAGGATATAGACTGATCTAACAGAGCTGGAAAGGGGATGGAGGAGATAAGAAGAATGATCAAAGTTTTGGAACACTTTTAATATATGAAGATAGTAAATAGTCTTCTCAGCCTGGAAAAGAGGATGAAAAAAGAGATGACAGATTTGTAAAATCATTAATAGCATGAAGAAGATCAGGAAATCAAAGCAGTCTGCATTGTTTCAAATAAAAGAAGTAAAGGAATACCCAATAAAGCAATCTAGCAGTGGATTTAAAATGAGCAAATGAAGTGCTTTTTCATACAAGCCAGAAGTAAAGTGCAAAACCTATTGCTACAGGATGTTCTGGAGCAGACACATAAGTAGGTTCAAACAGGGATTTGATAAATTCACAGATGACAGGCCCATCAGGGGCATTAAACACAACCTAACGCAACCTCTGTCTCTGAAAGCCTCTGAACCACTCAGCTGACAGAAGTGGGGATGACACAGGATGGGTAGGATCATCCTACTGCCACGTTTCTATACGCTTTTCCCTACGGACTCCCCGGATGCCCTGCTGAACACAGACAAGCCCTTAGCTTGATCAAGAACGGCTATTCTTATATTGTGATGAGGCAGAACTACGATTGCAATCCACGTTCTTTTTAGAACCCAGATTGTCTGCTCTTGTTTTATTTATCTGCCAGTACAAGAGGATGGTGTATCTGGAACTGTAGTATCTTCACAGCAAATTAGCTGCTCAGTTTATCAGTTGCTCAGTTTAGCTTCAGTGGTGAGTCACCTGTACAAGCCAATTACTTCACATATACTCTTTCACCATAACCACCGTGGTTTCATTACCTTCCCAGAGCACTTGATGAAGGCCTAGTCATGTTATCAGTATGAAAGTTTGCAAAATTGGAAAGCTGCTTTTAATCTCCTGCATTTTTGTTGAAAAAAAAATCAACATCAAAGTTGCTGTCTTCTCCAATAACTCAGTGCTTCTTGCAGTCTCCTGACATTTAAGGGCACATTCTCTAGTTAAATTACTGCCAGCAGCGCTGACTGCAACCTCCTTTTATAACTTCATGCTGTGCCATGTTATCTATGGTTTTCTCTACAAAAATAAATTGATCATACTCTTTTACAGACATACAGTCTTTTTTTTTCTTTTTTTTAAATTACTCTCTGCCCACCTATCCCCCAATACGAACAGAACATAAAAACAGGCAGCCTGGTAGCACATCTGAAGAACCGTTGACTTCATCTTCCCAGTCCAGGAAAACTAGCAGACTCAGAGCTGACACCTCCGTTATAATGATGTCCTGCTCACAGCCCCAGTCCTGCACAGCAACAGTAATGCAGCTAATGTAGCTCCATCAACTAAGGCTGCACCAGCACAACACAGGCTGAGAATAGCTTTCAGAAAGGTTGATTCTAGGCTGTTTAAGTTCACATGATGAATATTTGTTAGCCTTCGCCTCATGACACAGGCACTTGGAAAACTCCTGCACATGCAGGAGGAGAGAAACTGAACAAGAGGTGATCAGAAAAGCTAATATTGCAGTTTCTGACAGGTTGGACTACACAGCAAAACCAAACATGCAGCCACCAGCAAGGCTCAGCTCTGGGTGTTTTTTCTCAGACTGGCTCTTTCTGTAAGCTGCAGCATGCACCTGAAGGCAGATGGGCCTCCTGCCAGTCAGGTGAAGGTCCTGCCGATGGACTACATTACTACCCAAATGTCACACTTCCCAAGACAAATGTGTCTGCAGCCAGTCCAGCAACCTCATACATCTATTTCAGTATGCAGTTCCATCAGATTGACTTGTGATGCAGAGGGCAAATATGAGTCAATATTGACGTGGCCCATCCAGAAATTGCCACCTATGCTCACTTAAGTTCAAGGAACAAACCCACTTTTCTCTGCTAAAACCAGGCAGGATGTCACTTGAAGGGAAAACAATAAAAAGAAAAGAAAAAGCACACAGATTGCTGGGGTGGGGAAGCATTGGAATTCTTCTCTTCACCTCCTTTCAGAATCAAGCCATACCTAGTCATAACTAAGAAAAAAAGGCACCAAGAAAAGAGTGATCAGATTTACAGATTCCTTTCTTCTTAGTTAGATCATTCATTCCCAGACTTGTGGTAATTTGCTTATTTTGTTATGAATGTAGGAATCAAGGTAATTGTCAGCAAAGCTGATAAAACCCTTCTCTCACCCTGTGTCACACAGAATCTTTTGGGTGATACATCCAAAAAGAGGTTTTATGTTCTTACACTGCTGAGGAGCTGGCAACAAAATGGTTTTCTGACATCTGAAAGACAAAAGTAACTTTCACTTTTATAAGCTTTACAGCAAAATCTGGAAAAAACACCTCTGAGCTGTTGCTATACAGAGCATCTACATCAACTTTTATACATGACCGCTCTCTGTAAGGACAGCGCATTAGACTTTTCCTTGCAACACTTCAGAAGATGTTAACTGAAGTTTAATTTGCAAGTGTCCTGCCCGTGTTCTTTTGTGAATTGTTTTTTCTCTGACAGGCTCTGACTACACAGAGTACTATCCATTGCAATGGGCCCTGCACAAGCACACTGAAGCCCAGGGCCAAGTCTCAAGCATCCAAGGTCAGAAGCTTAGAGGACTACCTCCTATCTAATGGCAATCACAAATCACAGAATTGTAGGGGTTGGAAGGGACCTCGAGAGATCATTGAATCCAACCCTCCTCCCAAAGCAGGTTCCCTAGAGCAGGTCTTACAGGTACGTGTCCAGATGGGTCTTGAATATCTCCAGAGAAGGAGACTCCACAACTCCACTGGGCAGCCTGTTCCAGTGCTCCGTCACCCTCACCATGAAGAAATCCTTCCTCACATTGGTGTGGAACTTCCTGGTTCAACTTGTGACCATTGCCCCTTGTCCTGTCCCCACAGGCCACTGAAAAGAGGTTGGCCATTTCCTTTTGTCTCCCACACTTTGAATATTTATAAACATTGATGAGATCCTCTCTCAGTCTTCCTTTCTCAAGGCTGAACAGCCCCATCTCACTCAGCCATTCCCCATAAGAGAGATGCTCCAGGCCCTTAATAATTTTGTGGCCTCCACTGGACTCTCTCCAGGAGATTTGTCTGTTTTGTAATGGGAAGCCCAGAACTGGACAAAGGACTCCAGGTGAGGCCTGACCAGGGCACAGTACAGGGGGAGGATCACCTGCTGGCTACGTTCCTCTTAAAGCACCCTAGGATCCCATTGGCCTTCTTGGCCATCAGGGCACATTGCTGGCTCATAGTCAACCTGTCATCCACCAGGACCCCCAGGTCCTTCTCCACAGAGTTCCTCTCCAGCAAGTCATCCCCGAGCCTGTACTGATACCTGCGGTTGTTCCTTCCCAGGTGCAAGATCCTACACTTGCTTTTATTAAACCTCACATTCAGTAGTTTGGTGCATAGCTTCTCCCGCAAATCTGAGCCCTGGAACTTAAATTCAGGTGACACTGTGGTACAGTATCTAATTTATGGGTGGAACACCTATATGGCAATGTGCAATCTCAGAAGTGCCCTACAAACCATGGCCCACTCTTTCGCCCATGGCTGTTATCCCATAGCTTGGGCTGTGAACATGGGAGAGCCATGCTCCATTTCTTGCTGTTACGAAGCCTCTTGGTCAGTCTTAGGTAAATCACTTCATCTCCCTGTGCTTCAATTCTTCTAACTGCAGAGTAGATAACGGGAATGACCTTTGTGAAGCATTCAGAGAACTAGATTCCTCATGATCACCTTCCCCATATCCTTTACATTTAATCTCTTAATACTGGTGTTCTCAACTTCAGAGTTATTTGTGGACAGGAAGGAAAGCAGGTTGACCTCCTCTGTAACTGACCACTTTTAAAATGTTTTCTAATCTGTTGGGCCTGATTCCTTCAGAATTTCATCAGATATGCCCCCCTGGGTAAATCCAGCCATCCCCGATTAAATGGGAATTCATTCAGGAAGGCAGAACTGAGAACTATCGTGCTGTTCACAACCACTAGATTAACTCTTTGATTTACAGAAATGGAAAAGGAAACCAGGCCTAGGGTCTATAATTGCTGAGCTGAGATCCTGCCACACAAGAAAAGAGCATTAACAGGGCAAAGCTGAAGTACTTAAAATGCTGCCAAGCCTTCCTGTCCCCGAAGACCAAAGAACTGGATGCTTCACTTATACTTCTAAACAGCTGTGCTTTTCAGAAAAGCTTCTAGGACATGAAGTTTAGGCTGCTTTTAGAGGACAGGATACCAGGACTCTGGTTAATAAAGTAATATTCGACACCAACCTCCAAGTCACCTCAATCTGCAACCAAGAACACACCTTCTGTCTGGGAAGACATGTCAGAATCCTGATTCACGTATTTAATATAGAGTGAAATGCCTCCTAATTAACTCAGTGTCAAGGTAATAAAAACTGATAGCACACTCATATTACTGCTGTATAAATTATGCAAAAAACTACAGCAAAGTAGACCCCTCCAACACCCAGGATTAATAGAACATTTCTATCCAACTTGACGCATTTAGAAAATCTTGCCTATTACTGATACTGGAGCCAACAGGCTTAAACTGCATTCACATCCTCACTGTATTAGCAAATTAGAACCAAGCAGAATTTGGCACTGGCGTAGAAACAATAGGCTTAGGGCAAAAGAAGATTTCTTTTTTTAAATGCATTACACGGTGTTGTTAAGCAGACCTCACACTTTCTATCACTTTATTTTGGGGCAATATGATTTATGCCACTTTGGCAGTACTCCAGCAGAGCACTTATAAAAGGTCTTCATCTTTAAGCATATGAGCAGTCCTGCTGAAGTCAACAAGAAGTCAATTATTCCTCTGCCTAAAACTAAGCATGTGCTTAAGCACCTTGATAGATCCAGCTCTGTAAGAGGAGAAGGATTATGAAAGTCTCTTCTAACTGCTTAATTTTGCAGAGAACAAAGCATAAACGTGAGCAACACAAGAAGGGACAGAGTCTGCCAGTATTTACTGCTTCCTGTGTCTCAGCAGAGGCGAAACACAAAAACCCTTCTGCCAAATGTCACTGAATTTCACCACAGAACACCAGTTCTGGGACACCTGTAGGCACGTTTCAGCCTAGGTCCCGGTTGAGGCAACCCAGTGTATAGCTATATACGACAGTTCAAAGGCAGTGCTTTTTATAAGATGAGCTTGTTTGGTGAGGTAGAAGGAGCAGATTTCTATGCCAGCCTGAAAAGTGGGGAAAGACATGCTTATAAGGTGAAAGAAGTGACAGAAGGAAAGACAAAAGCTCCTTTATTTTAGAAGAAAAACACATAATCTAGAAAAAACCTCATAATCTAGGAAAAAAACCCAACTGTGTTGTGATAAGTGAACAGAAAACTGCTAGCTTCACCAAAGAAAATCCTAGAGAAAGAAACGGGTATTTTGCTACCAGCAGGAACCGTAATGGTTTAGGTCTGCAAAGCAAAACCATGATGTAATTGCAGTCTGTGTTAGCAGCAGCGCCAGCTGAACACAGCGCAGTAACAGCAGCAGGAAGACACAGCATGACCTTTAACGCGGAGCTAGCAGTCAGCGTTCAGACCCGGGCTGAACTTCAACAGCTAGATGTGCTAAAGATCCTGCTACTGCAGTTTCACCCAACCCTTCACTGGCACGATTAAGTTAACCTAACAAAACCTGTGCTTGCCGTTTGGCTCGACACAGTGCACTGGCTTAAAGAAACAGCCTGACAAAACTGCACTTCTGGGAGCTTTTCACCAAAGACACTGATTTTTGGAGATGCACTAAACTTCCTTATAAAGTTCCTTTAGAGTTCCCTCACCGTGTACAAAGCTAACTGCAGGGTCAGGATTTGTAGCCCTTAATCCCTACAGGTTCGAGACGATGCAGCCTGGCTTTGGCAACGACGGCACTTTTTGTCCTGTTGTTACCCTCCCACACAGAATGTGTTTTTCCCACAGATCTCAGGCCAATCAGCTGAACTAATATTATGACAGTGCTCCTTAACCATTATTCTGAGACAAAATCAAACTCAGGATATAACAGTGAACAGCTCTGTCTCCAATCACATTGGAAGAAGTTCACCATGAGTTAAATATACACCCTGGAAGCACAGTACAACTGGCTGTATTTTTTAATAAATACAGATTTTAGTATCATAGAATCACAGAATGTGTTAGGTTGGAAGGGACCTTTAAAGTTCATCTAGTACAATGTCCCTGCAGTAAGCAGGGACACCTTTAACTAGATGAGGTTGTGCTGAGCTTCATCTTGCCTGACCTTGAACATCTCCAGGTATGGGACCTCCACCATCTCTCTGGGCAACCTGTCCCTGTGTCTCAACACCCTCATAATACAAAACTTCTTCCTAATGTCTAATCTAAACCTCTACTGCTGTAGCCTAAAACCATTACCACTTGTCCTGTTGCCACATGCCCTTACAAACAGTCCCTCCCCAGCTTTCCTGTAGGTCCCTTCAGGTACTGGAAGGCCACAACAACGTCTCCCCTGAGCCTCCTCTTCAACAAGCCCAACTCTCAACCTGTCTTCACAGAAGTGCCCCAGTCCCCTGATCATCCCCGTGACCCTCCTCTGGACCCACTCCAAGAGGTCCATGTCCTTGTGCTGAGAGCCTCAGAGCTAGACACAGTACACCAGGTGGGGTCTCACCATAGCAGAGGGGAAGAATCCTTGTCTTAACATGCTGGGGACATTTCTTCTGATGTAGCCCAGGATTCGACTGGCCTTCTGGGCTGAGAGAGCACACTATTGGCTCACATCCAGCCCCAGTATTGGCCCGACCCAAGTGCAGGACTTCATACTTGTCCTTGTTCAACTTCATGAGGTCTGCACAGGCTCACCTCTCTAGCTGGTCCAGGTCCCTCTGGTTGACCTCCCAACCTTCTGGCATGTTGACTGCACCACTCAGCTTGGTGTCATCTGCAAACCTGCTGAGGGTGCACTTGATCCCACTATGTCGCTGATGCAGATACTGGTCCCTGTATGGATCCCTGAGGGGCAACACTTGTCATCCCTCTCCATCTGCACATAAAGTCATTGACCACTACCTTCTGGACGTGACAATTCAACCAATTCCTTATCCACTGCACAGTCCACCCATCAAATCCGTATCTCTACAACTTAAAGAGAAGGATGTGAGAGAGCGTGTCAAAGGCCTTGCAGAAGTCCAGATAGATGACATCCATAGCTCTTCACTTGTCCACTGATATGGCCACCCCATTGTAGAAAGCCATTAGGTTGGTCAGGCAGGACTTGCCCTCAATGAAGTGATGCTGGCTGTCTCAAATTACCTCCCTGTCCTCTATGTACCTTAGCACAGCTTCTACAAGGATCTGTCCCATGATCTTTCCAGGCACAGAGGTGACAGGTTGGTAATTCCTGGAGTCCTCCTGTCAGTTCATACTTGAACTCTTCTCTTTATTAAAAATAAAACAACTCTTCAGATTTTCTTCCTACAAACTTCCAAAGCTTACACATCAACCCAAAGATGCTGCCTGCTTACAGAACCCAGTTCCACAGCTTACACCGTTTACTACTGCTTCAGCACAAGGTTTTCCTAGCAAAGAGCTGTGTCTTGTTCACCTGAATGCTAACACAGCCCAGGATCTTGCAGGCTGTATTTTAAAGCTGAAGCTTCATTTCTTAACCTTGCTGGAAATGGTAACTTCACTGTTGCATGTAGGAGTCCAGCAGGTGCACCTTACACTGTACAAATAAGCTGAGTCACTCCTCATGAGTAACAAAGAAAAATCAGCAGTCTCTCAACCCCTTAGAAATACCTAACAAATGCCAATTAGAACTGCCAACAAAAAGTAAAAGCCTTGAGAGAAAGGTGAGAATATATGCAGTAAAAAAATAAAAGCTAAAAAGAGAATCCATGGCAGATTGAGCCTAAAATCAGATTAATGGATTATTTTTCTGCAATATCTATTACACTCCAACGTGACAGATCCTTCCTGATGCGCTGAGAAAAGATGACACAGTATTACAGATTCAAAGCACTGCATGTGTGATTAAAGAAAATCCTTTGGGAAAACACGCATAGTTATTACATTTCAAATGTTCAAATATAGCAATGTTTGGCCTTCTTGCACTATTAGCCTGAAAACACACCTCAGTGTAAAACTGAAAATACAACTTAAACGTTGGATACAATAAAACAGGCTTGTTGAAAAGCAGTCTCATTCATACAGCTCTGTGCAGGTGATAGGATTAGCGATGTTGGATTTATTTTTGGGTTCTTTACCCACAGATTACTGGAAGGCGATTTTTTTTTTCCTTTCTTTTTTATTTTTTTGAGAAACAGTCCAGCCCTTAGCAACCACTGACCTTTACCTATTTTTAACACCACTTGTGCTTTATAAAATTGAACTCTGTTCCAAAATTTAGAGCTAACAGCTGCAATGAAACAGGTAAAATGAACTAAGCATTCAAGGCTAGACAGTCAGCTGAAAGGAATCAGCTCTGTTCAGCTGAAATTAATGGACTTTTTTTAAAACAGGCTGGGGATCTGGCAACTCGAACTTCAAGTCAGAAGAGCTCAGGCAGGCTGTCTTCAACTCCCCAAAAATGAGCATGCATCACATAAACACAGAAGTGAAGTGCAGGGTCAGTGCAGTTTGATCAGACTGTACCAGATGACTTCCTACTTTATCCCTTTATACAAACCATTCAGATTTCTAGCCTGCAGATTTAAAAAAAAACAAACAACAACCCACAAACTAAAACCCCATTCAGTTCTTCCATCAGGCTCCTGCAAACGAATAATGAACACAAGCACTGACGTGGAGCAAACCCCAGCCTTTCATAAGGAAAAGCTTTATCCTTTCCCTTCTCCACTGAGGAGAGAAACCCCACGCGGAAACACCTGGTTTCTGCAGGGCTGCCAGTTGAGGGGGCGCTGCTGGTTCAGGTTGGCAGAGCTGCAAGGTGCCCAAGGTCAAACTCTGCATCCCTCCACCTCAGCCGAGGAGGGGACAGAAGAGGCTGAATCCCTTCACGCCGCTCCTGCTGACACAACACAATGAAATCCCTGTGTTTGTTCTGTTTCATGAATCTTGTTAATTCAGTCCGGAGTTCTCTGCCAAAGAAGAGATGAGAGCACACTAGGATAAATCAGAAGTATGTATTTATAATCTCTGGCTTCTGATAAGTTAGCAGCATGTACCAGTTTTTCCTTGAAATATATGTCTGAAGGGGAGGAACAGATGTCAACCTCAAAGCATATGAGTATTATAACTGTCCTGTGTTTTACCATTAGGAATAAAAACTCTTTGCATTTATGTGTGCCTCTACTTTCCCTCCTAAAAGGCCATTGTGCAAGCCAGATGTAATTCAGAGTACACAATCCAATTTGTTTTCTTTTTAAACCAGTATAACCAAACACAGGTATAGCGTACCTCTCTCTTCCACACTGAAGGCACTGTATTTGCATTATTATGTCCACACCTTTCCTGAAGCACCTTGCCAAAAGGATACCCAAAGTCACTGTGCAGAACTCCTTACTCCCAAGGGAACTGAAAGTGCTCAGGCTCTCTGCTGACCTCATTGGTAGTTTTGCCTCCGGAAGGCTTAACAGAGACTCTCATTATCTATGGGATACATCCTGCCATAATTAATTCCCTCAGGGAATGACATCCAGCATAAGCACGGTTCCAATACACAGCGTGCACCTGAAATTCAACATTTGGAATCAGATTCTCAACACCAAGAAGCATCCATGGAAGACAGGACTTGTTTATTTTCCTCAAGTGTAGATAGGTGGCATAAATGAAATCCTGTCATAAAGAGACTGGCTTAAAACCTGTTGAAACATACAGATAAAATCAGTGTTCTTTGTTCTTGAACAGATTTGATTTAATTCATTAGAAATCCAGAAGGTGTTTAAAATTACCATGTGCCATTTAATGTAAGATGAAGTAATAACTTCCTTCAACCTTAGTGGAAAAGATTCAGAGCTGTAATCCTTTTTCACATAATTATCCTGTTCATCAGTCTTCAGCACAGGATGACTCTGAGCCGATGAGAAACAGAGAGACGGCGTGTGAAAGCCTCAGTATGTACATGTACCATGCTGAATGGTGCCGAGAGCACTTTGCAGGCGTTTGTCAAGTCACAGGCCTGAATTACACTAAAATTAGAGCAGCGAGGGAAGGGCAAGAAGACCTGAAAGTACCGAGTCTGTCTACCATATAAAAGGGTCTTTGGAGAAAAAACCCCATAAGGGAGCGTGGGGAGGGAGGCTGACTGGGTGAGGTAGCTGCTCACAGCCACAGCAGTGAATGAATGCTTTCACACACATAACCTGTGGTTCTGACTCAGCCATGAGCTGCTCTGTGTGGCTACCCAGGGAAACAAGCTTGCAGAGGAGGGAAAGTCAATGGCTGACATAAGAGCTGGCACAGCTACCTTGCCTCGGGAGACATGTGAATATTTTACTTGTGCAATTCCAGGACAGTGCAACTATAACCTTACTCAGGATATTTGTAGTGTTTGCTACCCAGTGCTCAAGGAAATCCTGCATCAGCTTGCACAAATGATTCTCTCCAACAGAAACGGCAACATAAAACCCAACACGCTGACTAAATAGTATTGCAAATTACATCCTTGAGGTCAATTCCTGTACAGAGTAATCGAGACAGCGGTCACTGCTCGCATCTTTTCACTGGAAGCCCTAGAGAAGTTAGTGGAAGCAGAGACACGTGAGCTGCAGTGCACTTTTAGCATGAATGAGGCAGAGAATTAATTAATTTGGAGAAGCATCAGCTCTGCTGGAAGCTGACAGATTCCTTAATGCATCACATTTGTGTCTGCTTATGGCATGACTAATTTTTTTCCCCGTGTGTTTTTCTTCCACTTTATTTCCTATTTATAATGATGCTGCATTTAGAACTGATATAGATACAGGCCTTTCCATTAAATTTTCCCAAATCATCTCCTCCCACTCTACAGCAAGATCACAGCTCTGTCAGGTCTCTCCAGGTATAAATTATTTTTCAGGTAATACCTGCCATCCAGTCAGTCTCAATGGAGAATTTTTAGTGTGATTCCAGTTACTCAAACAGTTTAATTTCTACACTGAAAACTGTAAATATTACTGTAATGTGCCTGATTCACTCAAACCTGGTGAAATCTGCTTCAGGAAACCCTGAGGACTGCCATCTCTTCTGAGCAGTCTGCTGTTTCCAATGGATACAAGTTCTGATATTTATATTCAGGATTACCGTCAACAGACAATTGAAGCCTCAAGTACAAAACCACCACCTTTGCAAAGCCATTGAATCACAACAACTGTAGCACACAAATTCCCGAGTCCATAAAAACTATCATCTAGCCACTACTTAAGTTGTGAACCACATCATCTACTTGGTTTGCTCTGTAATACAATTCTGTAGGAGTTAACCCAGCAAAGACTACCTTGGGAAACGGATTAAACCACTGAAACGTTTCCTGTCTCTGTGTAAACTCTGTGCTCCCCCTTGTTAAACCAGCTAATCTCACTGACGGGGTAGCCAGGCATGGCTTGGTACAGCTCTGCACCACCGCAAACTGCTCCATCCTGATTTTGGGTATCATGCTTCACCGTGGGCAGCATCTGCAGCAGCAGACACGAGAGGCTCTGTTCAGATATATCAGCTTCCCCTGCCTACCCTGTGTAACTGAGAAAATACAGCCAGGGCACTGGACTCATACCTCCCTCTCCTCTCCCTGGCTTGTGCCTCAAGACACAGCCATGTGGCAAATTTTTCTTTTCCTGCCATAAATAAAAATTAAACTGCAACTTACCTTGCCAAATGAGTCATTCCATGGTTTATTATTGCTAGTCAGGAAGCCCGACTAAATTACAAGAGTGAAAGAAATACTTTGACTGCTCTAAGCTGTCTCAGCTCTCTTAAGTTTTAGAGCACAGCACCATCTCCAAGCACCTCTGAACACTTTTTATGAGCATGGGGGACTGGCAGACAAGGGAAGGGACAACCTTAGCAGCAGCGGTTAAAGCAGTGTCTCAGGCTCCTGTATTCATGGGACTGAGCTATACTGGCTGCTGTACTGCACCTGTTTTGGACACTACTACCATTCTGAATGGAATGGCAACCTACAGTTCTGGGAATTTTGTTCTAGAAAATCCAAAGGATGAACCTGTCCAATGCACAAGCATTAGTCTGTGGACCACAAATCACAAGCACAGCTGTGACAGGAGATATCAGGAAGAAACTGCTGTGCTCTTACAGCTGCTTACCACAACACAAAGTTAAATGCTCTTGGGGAAAACATCACAAACTGATGTGATGTAGAATGAAGCCTGAAACTTACCGCCTACATTAATTCATCCCATTATTAATTTATTAAAACAGAGAGAAAGGCAAAATTTGAGTTTTTCATTATTAATCCTAACCAGAACTGTGCAAAGATGGAAAACCCAGCCAGTTCTAAGTTTGGAGCATTTCTAATATGGGATTTAGTGCTGTAGCTGATTTGGGGGAAGTAAAAAAAAGTAAATCTTTCCAACCATCAAGTGAAAGAGTTTGATTCAGTTATATCTATCCTGCTCTCCTCAACACATTGAAAAAATTGTTTTTATTTCAGTCTTTAAGATTACATTTGCCCCCTTAAGATCCATCCTTTTAAATACTCATCCCATCCCTTGTTAGGATCATTAATTCATTTTAAATGAACTGTAAACCCCAAGTTTGAATTAACTGAAGATATTAAGGAGATGAAGTCACATTTTTACTTGAACACAGGTGTTGGTTCATATGATATGGTAAAACTCCAGCTCTGACCTCTACACTCAGCCTCTTTACAACCATCTTGCCATCTTCAACTAGGCAGATTTTTCTTCCCATCTTCCCAACCTAACCTGATAAACACTATTGTTATTCCCTCTTAAAAAGCTGTTCTTACTCTTCTCCAGACACAGCTTCACTTCATGTGTGTTCAAAGTGATTAACAAAATGTCTGATGCATCACAGGGCTGCTGGGAAGTTCTGGGGCTGAAGTTGTTTACTGCAGTTCTCTGCCTCTAGGAAATAGGCTTTTACAGAAGAACAGCTCTTTGCTTCCCATGTACTGGTGGACAAACTTTGACTTGCTATGGAGAAGCAGTGAATTTAGTACTAGATTTTCTGATCTGCAGGAACCACTCCATAAAAACTACATAAAACGTTCAGATGGGTTTTCTACCCTCCCTTTGGTCCAAAGGGCTGATTTTGGCTCACTCTCACTCTGTTTGACCTTCTATTTTCCACATCTCCGCTTCCTTGCCTGGTGCTCCAAATACTCCACCACCAAATGGCAAGAGAATCAGCAGGAGCGAGAAGCTGTAACGCATTTCATTTTATTGGAGGCTCATAATGTGAATTTATGTCTCGTCCATTTGAGCAGAAAGTTACTGAACTTTAGAAAAGAAGTTTATTCACAGACAATAGAAAAGAGGTTGTTTTATGAAGCCAGGATAAGGAAACTCATATGTAGGCTGTCCAAACACAGGTCACAGCTTTGGGGAGACAGAGCCAGGGCCCAGCACTGTGCTTTCAGCTTGCTCCAGCAAATGCCATGCTTCCTTTAAACACCTCTTCCTGCTCCTCATAAAACACCGGTCTGGCAACAGAAAAGCTCTCCACTGAAGTTTTATGAGACATTCTTATTAACAGAATAATAACTCCTTCTGCTGTTATTTAACCAGGCTGTCACTTTAAAGTTAAGATTCCTGTAAAAACTTAAAAGGAGATGTGATTCCCTGGTTTCCAAGGGATCGGTTCCTGTAGGCCATGCCGAGACCCCAGCTGCTCTGGTACCTCCAACATGTGAAGACTTGGTTAAGCTGTGCTGGTTACCACTTGCAGCATCTCTTATTACCTTTCCTACTCACTCCTGCTATCACTTGTTCCACATGCAAATGAGCATATCAGATGCAGAAACAAGCAGTGTGCGTTTATATACTCTTTACTTAAATGCCACAAGCTGTCCCTTCCCAGGTGGTATGTGGATTTGCATCTGCTGCCCCTGTCCTCTGCTGCAATTTGTTCCCCTGCCATACCAGCCCTTTTCCAGAGCCCTCTGTCAGCCCTCATGACAGTGCTGCTGCTGCATCCCCATGGGTTGTACCCACTGCACATGTGCCCGCTGTCCCACTGGTGGCTGCCAACCCCAGCATAGCTCGGCTCTGCCTGCCCCCCTCTGGCCTCAACTCTGCCAGCTGCTTTTATGAAACTTGCAGAAATTTCATTATTTCCAGGACTTCTATCACTTCAAAACTTGCTTTAAATCAGCTAGTATTTTCAAAAGTGCCCAAGGTATAAAAAGTCCAACTGCATAAATCCCATTTCTTTAGGAAAACAAGTTAAAAAAGCAGCATTAAAATTAGAAAGTTTCCATTTGAAGGCAAAAGGAGCAAGTCCCTCCACAGGTTTAAGGTCAAAAAACCCACAACAACAAACCCCCAAACTCCCCAAAACCACACCAAAAGCAAACAAATGAGAAATTTTAAAGAGCTTTGAAAATACAGTGGTAGCTATTAAAATAGTGCTGCACACAAAACTGATAAATAAGCATATTCCGGGGGCTGGACCAGAGACTGATGTCCTGTTCATTGGAAATATTCCTTCACAAGCTAAAAACTTTGTTTTGTTACTATAGTTACTCCCACTACATGCAGCCCTGACTAAGGCATGAGGTATTTGTTACATAAAACCCCATCGCAACTGCAGCCCTTAACTTCAGAAAGTCCCAGCTCTGCACTCAGTCCCACTGGCAAACTCTATTCCAAGCCCAAACTCCAAATGTCTTCACCTCGATTAGGGCGTCCTCCTGGGCAGCGGTTTAATGGCACTATTTAAGCGCTGAAAACATAATCAGACACTGAAACGCTGAAGGAATTTAGACAGGCTGTGCACTGAGCAGGACGTGCAGCAACTTCCTTCCCAGTTTCACTGCTATCAGTGATGTCATGTACAAGGGAAACGGGCAGTCAAGTTTCATAGAATCTCCCAAGAGGCTGTGGAATTTGAATGAAAAAATGCGCAGAGCCAGTCAGCAGAGCACCAGCTAGAAAACACATACCCAGCAGCATTGAGATTTTTTTTTGTTTGGTTACTTTATCACATTGGATTAATAAAGTTTAACATCAGGAAAAAAAATCCACCCCACCATCCTCACTGTCTTGGCCTTTAGTGTATTCTGGTTTCACACAATATATTCCCCCGTGTTCTTCTGGGGGATATTTTCAGCCAGATGAACTGCGATTATGCGTATCTTGGAGAAATGGCTTCTGAGACGCACAAGGAAAACAGGGATATGACAGGACCTCATTTTTAAGGCAGTCAGATGATGCTGGTGCTCTGGTACTATGTGCCAGTCTGAGTCAGGCCTTCTCTGCACCGTTCTCAGCTGGGCTTTTCCCCCTGCTTGGGGGGGTAAAAGAGTGGCTTGCTTTCTCTCCTGCTTGGGATCCAGACACTAAGTTTTTTCTTGAAAGGCCAACAGCTCAACCAGAACCTGCTTGCAAGCAAATCTTAAGTACTTACAAGTGCCAAGGTCAGGAAATACACCCGGAAAACAGGTCTACAAACAGCCGTAAACGTTGCTCAGGTCAGGGCCAAGCCAATGACAAGAGATTCTTCTACTACAGCTCTGATACAGGGCAATTTAGTTAACTTCTGAAATGGCAGGCGATTTATGCCACACAGCTTAAGCTTTAAGCAAACTGAACTCTACAGAAGACTGGAAGGATATCTTTTTCTCTCCCCTTTCCTTTCCTCCCTTAGTGCCAATACCCTGGACTATTCTTAAGTGTGCAGAAATCAGTGGTGTTAATTTCAGAGTTCACACATCAGAGGAAGCATTTAGAAATTATTCATTCATTTGTGAGAACCTCTATATATACTTTTGTCCTTAACGATAGAGCAACACATTATTTTTTTTTTAGCTGTGACATTATTTGCAGACGGTCTTACAGCTTATTACAGTCTCTTAAGTGCTGAAGAGCAAATCTGCCTTTCCCTGTGAGAAACATGATTTCCTTCAGGTGTTGTTTGGATACAGAAGTGCTTCATCGGTTCTTCCCTGTAATAACAGTGCTCACAGTGACACCTAAAACCACGATTTCTGCATCTCCCGAGTCTTGAAACTAATCCCAGATTAATGGCCTAGTCTACGTAGGCAAATAATGAGTACCTGCTGGAATACATAATTTGTGAGCTGTGAGCTCTGACTCTGGCTTTTCATAGCGCTGCAACTTTACAGTGTACTGTGTTAAGAGAAAAATTAATGTTCAGCGATGGTATTGCTAAAATTCAGATTCAGGGCGCATACTGCTACACCTTTTAATATGAGACACCAGCTCTGCCACGTGCAGGGGCCAATTAGATGAGATCAGAAGTGGATACTGCCATTAACTAAAAAAATATAGTTTTTGCAGGAGATGTAGGTGGAGAAATGAGTAAAGTCTAAATTAGTACCCGATGCGCATCTGATAAAAAAACCCATATTGCAAATATGAGGTATGGTCTGAGTCAGTAAGGCATGTGAAGTTGTTATTTCGTTCTCTTAAGACCAGCTTGACCTCTAGAACATGAAAAAAATCTGCACCAGAATTCTCTGCATGCTTTCTAACATTACTATCACAGCTAACAGGCTGAGTAAAATACCCTTGCAGCAGCTTATCTAGTACTGTCCTTCACAATATCACCGTAGGGCTTAAATGATAAACTAACATTGCTGAAGTTTAATGTGTATTTGTTTCTACATCCCCCACAAATTTACTGAAAGACTAAGTCTTAAGTTTGCTTCGCTCTCTTCCTTTCTCTCTATGTACCAGTCAACCTATTTTAAAAGAACAAAGGTTTGATTCTGATAGGTTTTAATTCTGCAACTTTTTTTTTTTAATTTATTTTGTAAGAAATGTAAAGGGGTTTTGCTCAAAACCAGTCTTACATATGTTGGACAAAATATGGCTACCAAAACTAAGAAATGCTCACTGTCTGGGGTAGCACAGAGAGAAGCAAGACCACAGGCTTTCAGATGCGAGTTTTTCTGCAAAATCACGGATAGTTCATACCACACAGACGCACACGCATGGACATCGATACCCTCCAGGATGTCCCTTCTCCCCACGAACATTTTTCCCAAGACTATGCCCCTGCTGTGCAGGGTTTGACATTTGCAGGTGGCCAAGAAAGCAACAGGCAATTTTTGGTTGCCACTGAGAAAGAAGCAACATAATCCCAGGGTTACTGGTAGTTGCTATAATTTCTATGACAGTTGAAAATCATTTGGTGTGCAAAGGCTCCAAGAGCACATCCACACTGAATCTTTTCTTTTCCTCCTCCTTTCTTTAGCAAAGTGGACTTGAAAAATAAAACCTTTTTCACCATCTGGCCTTCCTAAACTTACAATGTGCAGCTTCTTGTTTAAGAGATGACATAGTTTATACCCTTGGCAAGAAAGGAGACTCCAAGCATTTCCATCTGCTTTAACACTGGAGCAATGAATAAGGAAACTTACCACTTAGTTCAGTTTCAGAAGAGTGTTTTTGACTGAAGGATAATTTAGTATATGTATCCTGACTCCTACATGCTGTTGTATAAGAAAGCGTTAATCCACACAAGCACTTCAGATGCAAGAAAGCCCTTCCAGACAACAAACTCACAATACTACTGTGTACAGCTCTGAACAAGTCTTTCCACAGAACAGCACTACAGCAGTGTCTCGGAAAGGCAGAAGAGGTCTGTGTGCTCTCCCTTTCAGGAGCCATTTCTCCTGGAGGTGTAGGAAGAGTACACACCAAAGTAATCCCAGGTAGATTAAAAATCCACACCCCCCCTCCCTGAGTGAAAGCAGCACAGCTGACTGGCAGCAGCATGAATGACCCAGAAGGAACACTGGCTACCCTGCTTACCAGTGATTTCTGGAGGTGTGCATTATTGGTACCTTTGTTTTAAGCCAGTGCATAGGACATCTAAGCCTTGGGGTTTCCTCCGTGCATTAACATGTGGTTGGTTTGTGGAGGCCAGGATCTGACCCTTTTGCTCCCAGAGTCTCTGCCTCCTACCTAGTGCTAGTTACCACTGATGCTTTGCCTGCCTTGCTGGCAGTTGCTGCAGCTTGATATGCTCACACCAGTCCATGCCTAGCTGAAAAGCTGCTGCACAGTTCAAGGCAACCCACAGGCTCCACAGGGCTCAAGTGCACAAGCGCAAACAGCTGGGCGGCTCACCCACACAGATCCCCATCTCTATGGAGACTGCCAGCAGCACTCCAAGGAGATGGGCTGAAGCCGGCCCACCCACATCCCTGCAAGGAGCAGCCCCAGCAGCGTGGACATACCCTTTGCAACTGGTGTTCCCTTGTAAGCACCAGCTGTTTCCTTCTCCTGGAGAAGACAGTATAGCTGCTGGCATCTATCTGTTGGTCTTGCACCCTTATTTGGCAGGGAGTGCCACTCATCATGGTGGGGTGGGCAGATGCCACACATTCCTCAAGCTTTTGTAACTGCTCTCTAAGCACTTCCACCACAACGGTCTGGCAAGGATGGGCGAAGACTCTTAAGAGTCAGTAACGTATCACTCTAACACTAAGTTATATTATTCCCTATTTTCCTCTCTTAATCATTACTGAAATTTACTAAGCCAAGCAAAAGATTGTTTTTTCTCCTTGACACAGCAAATGACTAACTAATATTTGAAGAATCAGACCAAAGGACTGTTTGCCAGAACGTGTGGGGTGGGAGGTATGGCTCCTTCCTCCACTCAGTAGCACAGCTCCTTGCTGGGGAAGGACTGAGTGGCCATCTCCCTGGTTCATACAGACTGCTATGCCATGCTATCTCCTCATCTGAGTTCAGAGCCCCACTGTGCTACACTTTCTAGTAACATGGTAAAGACATAAAGAGATTCCAGGTAAAAAGCATGTCCAGGAGACTTTTCACTATGAATTTCAGTGCCACTACTTACTTGTATGATCTTCATTCGAGGTGCTAGTTATCAGCCTCCTGCCACTTCTCCAGCTAATAGAGACATACAGAGTAGAGGTCACCATATTCAATCCCTAACCTGCTGCTACCTGTCCAACACTTCACATTTCCAGCCACAGTGCAGATAAACACAATTCTACGTCAAGCTTGCATAGCTCTGGGTCAACTTTTCTGTATATGTATGTAGGAAGAACTCTGTTAATGACTGTGACACTTGATTAGGCCATTTAGCTCTACATCCTCATGTTAACCCAACCTCCTATAATAGTCTTACAACAAATTTACTGCTGAACTGTATATGTAATGGAAAGCTTCAAGCCAAGGTAAAAATGAATAAAGCAAAGACTACAAAGTATCAAACAGTACAACTGTGTCTACTTACATTCTTGGTTCTGCAGATATTAATGACAATGGTGACAGAAATAGACTTATCTAAAACACGATTATTATTGGTGTTTATGAGATAGTGAAAGAAAGCAAGGGCTCTCCCTGTTTTCAGAACGCAAGACCCAAATCTGTGACTGCAAAACTGCTAAACTCAGTTTCTGTTTCCTGGTGGGTTCTTCAGAAAGTCTGAACACTTTCCATTACCTCTTTTCTTTTTGAAGAATAATAAAAGAAAAATTGAAACACTGTGTGGTATTCTCATTAGATAAATAAATACTTCTAGGACATTACAGTATAAGTCACTTGAGTCTGAAATTTCCAGCTGGGGATGAATAAAACAAGCCTTTTATTGAAAGCTCTGAGCATGATACTCACTTGAGAGACAATATGACTTGACTGTATTGCAAACTTCTTGGTAAGACATTTACTGCACTGAAAAATAATTTGCTAAGCGTAATATCCACAACTCTCTGTATTTCAGGACCTGTGTTTTCCAGAAAGGATTATCAACAGTAATTTTCAGTGAATACTACTAAACTGATGTTCTTTATTCTAAAAAACTAAATTCCCAATCGAGAAATTACTCTTGATCATCTTTTCTGAAACTTTTAAATGGCCTTGAGTGCAAACCCAGGAATGCCTCATAAGAAAAAAACACTTCCCAACATAACTTGCTCTATTCCTCTGGTGATCAGCTGCTGAGAGCCTCAGCAAACAATTCCAGATTATCAGAGCTATATATCTGACAAGAGGCATTCCACAGCCCTCACCTTCACTAGACGTAAGAAGATCAACAATAGCCAAGCAGGGCATTTAGTTTCCTTCTTCATCTATGTAATAAAAAAGCCCTGAAGGAGTTAATTTCAAGAATGTTCTAACCATGTTTTCCAGTAGAAACTGTTGCCTGAAGCTGCCGGTAAATGGTGGCACCCTGTGCAGCCCCATTTGATATGCATTGAGCCTCAAAGCTGGAAAGTTTAGAGCTGGGCTTCCCACACTGACACCACCTTTCCTCCTTGCTTCTCTTTTTGATCTCCAGACAGCAAACATGCCTCACATCCTCCTTCTGAACTTCATGACCAGGTCTACCTTTGGAGTTCACAAAACTGCCTGGTACAAACACAGTGGTACCGGTAAGTTCTTCCTCACCTTGGACAAATCCCACACACACGTACTACAGCTCCAGCATATAAAGTTTCTATTACCAACTTGACTCTGCTGACCAGATAACACACACATGGTATTTTTCAATACATTCTGGCATTCACTGTAGGCAGGCAGTGCTCCTAAACACTTCCTCTGAGTATGAAGCAGAACACCCTGCAGCTGTTCAGATGACACTTGGCAGGGAGAAAAGTGTGTGCTGGGAGGAACAGCTCATATGGTAGATATATACAATGCAATGAAGTCAGTCAGCAGGAACCAAAAAGCATCCATTTCACCACCCAGGTGAGAAAGTACTGGCAAGAAGTTAATTGTACAAGATCAATGCAAGCAGAGGAATCTAAAATTAAAAAAGCAGCTGTGCTGTACAACCAGAGTTTATTCTGTCAAGGCCTGACACATCAAAGAAATACAAATTTTAAAGATCAACAAGTAACTTAGCCAGTTATTACTACCACAAAGTGCTTTGCAGGTTTCTTTTTTCCTCTGTCTCATCAGTAGTCACTAAGCCTTAAATGTCATGTCAAAACCAAGCTAGCAGCCCCAACAAACACACAGCAGGAATCGTCAGGAAAACCTACAAAATCTGAGCTTGAAGCCTAAAAAACCAGTTACTGATGTTCCCTTATGGAACTACCTGCTTTCACACAAATAAATTGCTCTGAAGTACAGAACCTGTGGGTGGTAGCCATCTCAGCTCGAAGCACCCATGCTAATCCTGCATTTTGGAATTGATCCCTAAATTTCTAAAGTGAAGTCCATGCATTTGGAGAACTTGTATTCCTTCTCCAATGTGAAAACCAGCATCTAGAAGCACTGCTGCCCACAACAGAGGCCTTAAATAATTAGAGGCAGTAGTCATTTACTCAGATGGTAGAAAAAAAAGTTGTTAAGAAATAAAATGGATTTTTCATCCAGAGGAAGGACTTGAACCATCGTTGCTAAGGTTGGAAAACTGCATGGACATTCCTTCTTTTCATACCACACCACGAAAACAAGCCTGCAGGTTTCCTCTCTAGGTTCTGTTTATCTCCTTTTATTCATATACCGAACCCTGCGCTAAGAGGAATGTATTTCTCTCCGGGTACCACTGAATCCATCCATATGTTTGAAGATGAATTGATATGGACACTAGCACAAATATGTTCCTGGCACAAACAAACATGAACAAGCTAGGGGCATATTTCTTCCTACTGCATTAAGATGGTGGATAGTAAGCTGTCACACTCATCTGCTAAATTTTTGTCTTAGATCAGACTATGATCCTGAGAAAGTGGTGTATAGATCTGTTTGAACCTGCCAAAACAAGAATTTGATCTTGGATACCATAACTCAAAGATCCATTCTGTTTCCCAAAAAAAGAAGAAAAGAAAAAAATGTGGAAATAAATTCAAAGCAGAAAACAACTCTTAGATTTGTATTTCTAAAATTCTTTTAGCTTTAAATATCTGTGTTATCATTAATACGAGTCAGGAGACCAGCTGAAAGCTTTTTCTTAATATATTTGGTATACAAATACTTAATATCATTACCAGTTGCACAGAGTATAGTCCTGATACTGCTTTATATATCACCAAGAGGTTTTTTACGTTAGTTTTGCAAGGACAAGAAGGTATCATCACAGGCCAACAAAAGCAAATACACAAGCTAACTACAGAAAAAACCCTCTAAAACAACTCAACCCTTCTAACTTTCTTTCCTTACTTACGACTTTGTATTATTGTCTGGGGTGTCAAAACAATAATAATATTTGTGGGTCACACTCACTTACAAAAGCTTTACCCTTAAGAGTAGGCAGACAACTGTCTGCCCTATTTATAAAAGTTGTCTAGTATGATCAAATGCTACAGCCAAAATATTAACTTATCCCTGCTTTAGATCCCCAGACCTTGCACCCTTGAGAAATTCAGAAAAAACATCCCAATATTCCAAGAATTTTAACAAAATGTTTTGTCCCCATGTCCGCTCACAAGATGTACCAGGCTCCCTTGCCTAATGATAAACTGAAATCTTATATATAGGCTGACCTGATTCTCTAAAGCCATACTTCTAAAACTAAGCGAGGTCACCACCCCTTTCTTGAAGAAAGCGGTAAACCCATTCTATAGCATGCACAATCCCATTACTGGAAGGTGAGGTGGGAGGTACAACCATCTAGAAACAAAAATTATAGTTTAGACTATGTATAGCATGGAAGTTTGCTAACCAGTGACAGAGGCACCGCTGGCTCCTTGTTCCCCATGAAACTACAGGCAAAAGGACAGTTCTACTCTATGGCTATCACTCCACATATCTACTATTGCTCAAAGAAGGCACAAGTTGTTTATTTTCAACATACAAGTACTAGCCTGACAAGTAATGGAAAAAGGATTCAAATCAGGAATGCCAGTTTAATCGTGCATTTTGAGATCCGTATTTTACATTGGTATTTTCTTGTAGTATGTGGAAACACCTGAGAAACAACACTGCTTAATGAAACTAGAAGTCAAGGTCATTTGCTGTCAGTAATCCACTTCTAATCTAGAAGAGGACATTGCATTATGAGGGCTGCTGTAGCAAAAAAATCCAAAGTTCTGCCAAAACACCACCAAGATGATACACACAATTCTCCATGTGAAATTTGCTCTACTCTTTATTTACAGTCTCCCAGGATACACATTTAATATTTCTTGGCCTTCTGAGGTTTCTGCACTACATTTACAGTAATTACTTCTGTGATGGCAAATATCTAGATAGAACAATAGCATCTGCATTTGGCAGCTACACTTCGCCAAACACTGACCCACCTGCTTCTTTTTGAGTCTTTACGTTTAGAATAGCAGTGCTTCCCTGTTTTTCTGTTATTTCTCTTTAGGACTACTTCTGAGATTTGGAAAGTAACAGAAGAGTGACTTATAGTTTAGGAAGAGAAGGAATATTGGCAGCTATTCATTTAGAAGCATTATGACTCGTATGCCAGATGCAGAACTGCTACAGATACGAAGACATTTGACAACACATTCGCCATCTCATTGGGCAGTGATTATAAGCTGTTGTGCACCATGCCAGAAGTATGCATTGCTCTAACTTAATGGAGGGCTGTCCAGGAGACAAAAACAAGCTGGCAAACAACAGAATAGGTTTTGATAAGCAGTCTGGGAGCAATTATAAAGCAATACGGTATCCATAAAACTGATATCCTATTTCCAACCTCAGGCTAGGTATAGACCTTAATTTCTTTCCAGTGCTGGGAGCTAACCAATTAGAGCTAAAAGATGACCAGAGAGCAAATCAGTCGCTGGAAGTGTGGGCGAGCCAGGAGAACAAAGTCAATTTTACACGAGCAAAACAGGAAGGAGGAAATACTACCAGCTGAAGATAAAGGACCACATCAGCCAGGCTCTGAGGTGGGCTCTGCAGGCTGCCAGACCGATGGGACTTCTGCATGAAAGACTTTGAGATGTATGAATACCGACTTTAAAAACGGAAATACCTTCTTTCTAAATTAATAATGGATTAAGAAGATCACTTGAGGGCCTGGGGAGGCAAGAAGGGTGCTTGCTAATATTATTTCCTCCATGAAAAAGGTCTATCTCTAGGACAAGCCTAGAGAAATCATCACAGCTGGTCCCAGTTAGAACACTGCCCAAAAGGCTGGTCTTTTGAGTTGGAAAAAACCTGAAGCAATCCATCTTAAGAAAGGCTTATTATCAGCATCAATGATCTAAAGAGGAGATACCTGAGCTATCAGCAGTCTACACTGCTTTGAAATACACACCAAAACCACCTGTCAGTGCTGCAATCATTAATCTGTTTTAAAAGCATAGCAACACTGACCGGATGTAAACCACCTGCAGTCTGCTTCCATGGGTGACAGTGACTTTTCAGGCAATACCTCCCCTGTAAAGGTTGCTATTATTTCCTTCTTATGTCCAGCATAGCTAGCTCTCATTCTTCCACTATCCAGCCTTCCTTTGACATTGCTTGACAGCACATCCAAAATCAGTCATTCACTGACCAATGTATTGCCTTCTTCTTAAGTTCATTTTTCTGAACAATTTGTGCTTCTGGATATCCAGAGGTTGTTCCTCTCCAGCAGCAAACACAAAACATTCCAGTTCATCTCTCACAGCATTCACTGCCTGGCTTTCATCTCTCCCCTCCCTATGCACCTTACAGACCACAGGAATGTCAGGCAAATGCATAAGCTTTACAAGAAGCAGGACTTCCAGACACATCTGGGTCAGTCCTATGGAGCTCATGCCAAAGGACAATGTGTTAGCTGAGCACTGCAGTATATTTTTCCAGTTGCTTCAACCACTAACCAACTAGATGACATCTTCAACGATTACTTCTTTAAATATATATAATGAAATAATTTAATGTGAAATTAAAAGACCAGGGGCAAACTCAATTACATATAGCAAGAGTTTAAAGAAAAAGTATGAGATATCTGTAGTTTGGGCTAGGTAAGACCTTAATTTTGTATGCATTATTCTTTCTTTTGTTTAAGATATACATCCAGTTAATGCTTACATGTTTTCCCCATCTACAGAGACCTACAGTCCCTTAATGCAGCTATTTTCTTTTCTTGACACATATCATCAAACTATGCTTCCAAAAAGAGCTGTCATAAGGAAGGGAGCTCCCAGGCACATTACACAGTTGCCTGGTTCCTATCAATGTGAATTGAGAAAAATAATCAACCACTTTTAAACACAGCTTTGAAATCATGCCTATACTATTTACATGAAGTATTCTGTAGTTATTCCACACAATATTAAAATTTACTACAATTTTTCTAGAAGGCAATAATAACAACTGGAGATACACAATAGCACCCCATCTTTCTCCCTTCAAAGAGGGTTTTTTTTTACAAAGCAGTAAATCCCTCCTGCATAGACTGCACTTTAGACCTCTCAAATTCTGGAACATTTTCATATTTAGTATGTACTATAGGTGTATTCTGGTACTCTTCTTGCTCCTCCCATGCTGTTTTTCTTCAGATTTTTTTCTTTTTTAATTTTTCTATCTTGCAACTGATACTTTCTTTCTCCATTCCCTCAAATGTCAGTTACTTGCTGGCTGGTTTAGAGAAAGGTCCATACTGAGACACAGCTCACAGCAGCAGCGGCAAGAAGCCAGGCCCTACTCTGGCATCCCTGTGAATGAGTCTCACTGCCAGCTGTGTTACATATCACAGCACATGAGGGCAAACAGGTTCTTCCAAGAGTGCACTGCCTAGCAAGTCTACGTCTAGGAGTAAGCATGAACCTGTGGCTTTCATAAAGTGCATTAATCGTTTTCAGCAGAAACAACCTATTCTGCTACTCCTTGCAAGGTCCTCCCATACATGAAGATTGGCATTGATAAAAATGGCATAATAAACTTTCCTGCTTTGGGGAAATCAGATTGCCAGGCAGCCCAAATGAACTCAGCACCCAGCTGCCCTCGAAGCTGCTTTACACACCGTGTTTCCTTTGGATTGTCTTCTGCTGAAACATCAATTATCAGTAAGTGCTGGAGGAAGGATCCAAACTTGATGGATCAGTTGGTTCATCTGACATGGCAAATACTCTAGTCCTCACATAAACAACTAGATTCTTCTTCCTCTTTCATCTCCATCTTATTTGACTGTTTGTAGTCCTCAAAGAACATCTGACCTTTTTACTGTATGTTACCATTGTCTGTATGATGAGGACTTTTTTCTGCTCTCATTACTTTCAAACCACATAGCAAAAATTAGCAGTCATGGGATTATTTCCTGTGTCATTCATTCCCATGTTCACACTCTGAAGAGATGTCAGAACCATGTTTTGAGCTTTTCTATTACTAACTTTCACTTCCTTCTCAAAGGCGAGCACCAACAGTCTTAGCTCTGCACATACACAAATTAACTAGCCTCAAAAACACAGGCAGTAGAGCTATTTTAAATGGCAACACACAACCTGCAATGAAAAGCATTATATGCTGATATAGCACCACTTCCGAAAGATCCTAAAGCGTTCAAGCTCACATTTTGATAGCATCAATCTCATTTGCGTCCTTCCTTTCCCCTGAATGAGACAATGCCCCTCTCAGCTGTTGGCCTACACCTCTGGAGGCTGCTCCCACTTTCCACTAGTAAGCAGGCCGTTGGTGCAGGATTAAAACATCCATTAAATACAGGCAATTCTGAATGAAAGTTGAGCTTCCAGCAATGAAACAGCATTTTCAGCTGTTTAGCTGAGAAACTCAGCTAGTACATGACTACCAGAAAGTATTATAGTAGCTTTAATTCTTGCACAGAACAGACAAATTCATTGTTTTGAAAGGTCACAACAGTAAATCGCAAGGAATTCAATTTATCTCCCTCAGATGGATGAAGGACTGAGTCAAACATAGAACAGTGGAAACCTCTGGCTCCACGCAGTCTGTACAGACTCAAACCTGGTCTTAGGCAGCCAAGCCATCCTTTCAGCTATACATTATTACAGTTTGTGATTTTCAACTGATCTTTTTCCGCAATTGTGTTACTGCAGCAAATTGTGTCATACGTGAGCATCAAAAGAATGCTCAATACATGAAGAATTTGTTTCTCTTTAAGCAGGAAGTTTACCAAATATAAAACTATTTGTAACACTGACAGACATCATCACAGTTGTTTCACATTTGTTTCTCCACATGTAAAGTGACATACAAAAAAAGTACAGGGACTTAACAGCAAACAGCATGAGCACAATAAAGACAAATACTGTAAAAGCAAACAAGCAGATGGATTATTTTTAAAACCAGAAAAACCATGAAGACGGAAAAAAGAATAATGGCTAGTGAGAAGATCTTTCCTGACTGGATATATACCACATCGGGCAATAACTCTTACCTAAAGCTTTCTGGGTACTCAACAACGGCCATGTTGATGACATCCAGTGCATGCTGATAGTGCTTCTGAGCTGAGAAGAGGAGGGCCAGTAGATGCAGAGAATTCATGTCATCTTTGCATAGCTGTAGTGCTTCTTGAAGATGTTCTATAGCATCAGAAATCTAGAAGGAGATGGGGTAGAAATGAAAATACATTTCTCCTTCAGTCCTACATTACATCCCAAAAGAAAGGACAAATACAGCCATTAGGAAATTGTTAAGAAATCCTACTTAGGCACATTATGAGATAGACTTCTACTATTTGAACAGTCTACCAAAATCAACAGACTGCGCTGCTTGAAAAAAAACATATATTCTAGAGAAAGGAGTCTGCAGCATTACTAAATAACTGCTTATAAACAGGAGCAGCAGATCTGATTCAATCAACTCCCTCTTACTTTGGCATGGTGCTTTATGTTGTAAACAGATCCACTACAGAGGCCTAATTCTCAACTCCATTTGCTAGGATGAGTGGCTGGTTCTTCACCTGGGTCAAAGGATTACACTATCTGCTGCATTTTGTCTTTTGTGATGTCTGTACAAGGCTTTTCATGATTTGGATCACGAACATAAAAAGGAAGTTTGAATGTTCAAGGGTGAAAGTCAAGATGCAAAATTCTGT
This sequence comes from Heliornis fulica, assembly GCA_013399135.1. Taxonomy (NCBI): domain Eukaryota; kingdom Metazoa; phylum Chordata; class Aves; order Gruiformes; family Heliornithidae; genus Heliornis; species Heliornis fulica. Next base: position 921,698 of record VXBZ01003994.1, read on the forward strand.
CAGAAGAAAATATCTTTATAAGCAGCAATGCAAAGAGCAGGCCTGACACAGCAGCAGCACAGCATTAGAATTAAGTCTCACTTGGCAGACAGCTTAACATCTACAATGAATACAAGTATATCACAAGTTTTTTGCCATCCAATACCCTATTTTAGGCTATTCATTCAAAAGGAAAATTCTTAGCAGATTTTCTTTCTTTTTGGCTAGTAGCAAGTTTTATATAGAAGATTTTAAGATTGTCTAGTGTCTGAAATTACTGCTACTGAAATTATTCCATACCTGTGTTTGTCCCTAGAAGCTTGCAGCAAATAAAGCAGAATAATGTATACATTTCTTTTCCTCATATATACCTCCCATCTCCTTCCCTTAGGAGATGTTAAACAGAGCTCCTTCTTTCATACTATGGTAATAATTACACTGCCTGCAGTTACAACAGAGGCTGCTGATTATCTGGATCTCAGGTACACTTCTAGGGGTGTGGTACATACTCTGTTCATGGGACAACTTCATCCAAACATCAAATTGACATTTCACTCTTAGTGTGCATACGCAATCCAAAGTACTTCACTACTGTATTACTGGTGACTCCACACAAGTCTGGAGATCAGTACGGCTGCTCCCAGACATAACCCCAAATTGGCATCCAGCCACAGCTTCAAAACTGCTGAATGTCCTGGCTAAGGTTCAGGTTGGGATATATGACTGAGTGCTCAGCTTTAATGAATTACTGCCTGTCAGTGGAGCTACTTTAACCACATGTGTTATTACAGCCTACTGCAAAGGTAAACGCATTGGCTTAACTCACCAATGTCCCCTCACAGCAGCTTGCTAAGACACACTTTCTTACAATGTAAAAACACTAGCAACAACAAGACAACCTGGAACCAGGTCAACAGGCCAGAGATTCTGGTAGGCCCAGACCTGCCTACCCACAAAGTTCTTCAGGAGGTGTACCACAGGTATATAAATTTGACTTGCAACAACAAAGCTGCCATCAAGACTCTTCAGAATTAAAACCACCATGCTTCTCCAGCATCTTATTGTTTAACTTGAGCCCAAAAAGATTCCTTAGTGCTGGAACACTATTAGTAGCCTACACAGTGCTGCTGCATAACTAGAAACAGTGGACAAAACACAGGAAAAAAAAAATCCTTTAATAACATGATCTCTATTCTTTTATGGGAAGCATTATACAAAACAACCTGCAACAGACCAGATGCAACAAAATACAAACTGATTTTCTAGAACAACAGAAGCAAGATATTTGGCAGCAGTCAACACAAACATTTTTGAAAAGCAGCTACCATCAATCTATCGACAGATGCCACAACTTATTGATTTAAGTAATTTATTTAAGTAACTATGTAATATGAGAAAGATGGAAGCTGGCAGCCCAGATGGCACCCTGAAACTTCAGGGCTTTAACAGAGGTAGGCTGCCAGTTCAAATTCTCTACAAGTGCTGTGCTTTAAAGTAATCTTATTTCAGCTGAACTGCAAGTCTGACTGGGGCCTGCGATCAGAAGATGCTACCCTTCCCTGATTCATCTCTCTGTTAACAAATATACCATGCATGTTCTGCATGGCACACAGGTATACTCAGATCACACTGATTAAGAAGCAAAGATTCTGCAGTAAGCCAGAAATAGCATCTTGCAGCACCATCAAAATAATGCCACAATATGGATTGTTTAGGCTGCCTTATATAATAGCATTTATTTTAATCATGCTATATCCTTCCTTAAAAACAATGCTGGGATGTTGCAACTGTAGGTATAAAAACCAAAACAGTATGTCTGTTAAAAAAATTCCCAACAGTAGACTGTGTTTAAAATTTTAGAATGGTTAATGTAACAGGATCTCATAAGAGGAGTTTTCAGGCCTTATAATTTCACATCAGTTGTGAGTTATAGTAAATCTTTAGAACTACCTTCTCCATCGCTTTAATAACACAGGGATTACAGAAAGGAGAAAGCTTTATTCACTGGCATAAGCTTAAATTGAAAACACTTGCTAGAGTCCAACAGAACTTCAGGAAAGCAGGCATGGACATATCTGTGAGTTACGTTATTACTTAATTTATACTACAAGACAGTTTTGATCACCAGAAAATTCTAGGCTAGGTCCTAGACTGAAAAATCAACATTTTGCTGTTCATTGGAGTTGGTCTGGGAGGAACACAGACACTCATGGGCACTACCCATATCCAGCAGCTGCGGAAAGAAGCACGTCTTGATATCTACTGAAATAGAGCTCCCCTCCTGGGGTGAAGAAAAGACGTCAGTCTTGCCTTCTTGAAACCAGAGTAAAAAGTGTTGATAAAGCAACTGAAATATTTTCTCTGATGTCTTAACCAATGTTTATCTTATTTTTACATCCAGACACTCTGGAAGACAGTAGGTGTTTTTTGGATATCACCACTTGAAACTTCAGGTCTGCTGGCAGCCCACAGATGAAATTGATAAGTGAGACCTCTAATTCTCAGCTGCTGGCCCCTGGCTGTCTTTCCCTTCCTACTTTCACGCAAAGAAAGGTCAAATCAAATCAAGTATTAAAATGGTACAAAGTCCCCATATGTTGTTTTATGCACCCAATATGATTTACATGGCCTTCAAGGTCAAAAACAACACCACCACCCAAAATGAAAAGGGAACCAACACTTAAAAATATCAAGAGCGCTGACTCTCGAGTCATTTCCATAGAAACAGCCCTGCTAAAAAACAAGGCAAGGCATTAAAATCAGTGAGCTTTAATATGTTCATTCTACCTTGTTTTTTGCTGATCCAAATGCTGTTACCACAGAAACAGGAGAAGCAGCCACCAGGAGTTGCGAGTTACAAGTCTCATTTGTCAACCAGCCTGGCCGGCTGGCAGCCAGACACTGCAGGTGGAGATCACTGCCATAGCAAATGCTGACCTTGGCCTGATGACACCTCCACTTGATGGAAACCAGACTGAGACAGAAGATTTTCTCCTTATAGAATAGGGTATTCATTCTACTCTGTATTGTTCTGAAAAATCCACCCTAAAACATTGTGGGGCTGACCTAGACCCTCCAGGAGTCCATTGAGTCCTCTCAGTGACTCTGGTGGTCTTTAAGGCAGAGCCACACACACAACAAACAGAAGCGTGAAGCACATCACTATCACCATTTTTCAGTTTGGTGGCTGGTGGTTTTCAACTGCCAGCTCTGCAAAAGCTTTTTATAACCATTCCATTCCTTGCCACATCCTCATCGCATGTCAGAGGGAAGCTTAAGCTCTTCCATTTCCCCTCTCCCTTGCTCAGTGCTGACAGAGACAAGTACTATAAGAAATATTTTACAGAGTCTTCTGAGCAAGATGAATGGCTCCAACATTGATTGGCACTCCACCGGTCAGCTGGCTCCCTTGCTTTGTTGAATGAAAATGCTCTCTTATCTATGCAAGCTGATACTAGCTTTTCAGTGTTGGGTAAGGTTACCTCATTCATTGACTTTGACTATGGTAACAAAAAGGCCTATTTGTTGAGAGTAACATGCAGGTATTATATTATAATCTACTGTGTAGAAATGGCCTCACTTGTTGGTACTGTAGTATCGCTTGATGAAAGCTCTAACTGTGACATTCAATAGTTAATGCATTCTATCAAAAAATAGTTATCATTTATCTTTCGGTTAATCAGAAAGAGAATATATTAGATACTTTAAATAATTAAGGATATTAAAAACGCATTACCAGATGTTTATCATTAAGTAAACTGGCAAAAGAAGAGTAGGATATTTTACAGCAGACTAAAAATAAAGATGTCTCAGGTATCTCCTCTCTCTCCAAGCATGCATTAAAGATTTATATCTCACTAGATAGAGAAGAGCACCAGCAGCATGGCAGGGGTCAAACTGACACTACGTAACATGCTTAGATCACACATCTGTGGTAGCAAGGAGGCCTGACAGATCATCAGGGATTAAAACACATAGGTGAGGTAGACAAAAGTGAAAGTGAACATGAGGACAAGAGACTGAATGGAAAGAACAGGAGGGAAGGGAAATGATGAAATGAGATATATGAAAGAACATCGTAAAAACAGGCTAAAACTGGAGAAAAAGAAAGGGTAATGAGTTAAAATGCAGTGGAGCAGTAACAATGAAAACAACAAAGAACCAATGACCACAAAATCTTGGTTTTATTTTTAAGGATAGCAGCTGAAAAGCTGTAATGCTTTTACCCATGGCATGAAGCAGAAGAGGCAGCAGATCAGACAACCTCCCTAAGAGGCAAAAGTTGTGAGAGGAAACGGTAGCTGGCTATTTTTTAATGAAAGACCCTGAGCAAACTGCATCCTAAAGCAGCCAGTAGGCAGATGAGGAAGTTAAATAAGCCATTTTAATTATCCTTTCCTATTGCAGGCTTCTTTACAACACACTGCTCTCATTATGAAAGGGTTACAAAATTGACATTATCAAGAGTGTGCTCTCTTGGAACAATTAGTTTAACCTAATGAACACAGAGCTCCCCTAATTAACTCAGGAAAGCAAGAAGGATCTAACTGTTTGGCTCTGTAGTGTAGACTAAGGAGAGGAAACTGCAGCAAGCAGAAAGTCTGCCAAAGAAGGAAACCATGATGATGAAATTTCAAATCTAGCTAGAGGAGCATTTTAAAAATAAGGGCTGCTCCAACAGACACTTTGGCTTTTAAACAAAAGGGACAGAGAAATTAAACACATCCCAATTATAAAAAGTAGGAACAGAAAAAAAAGCACAACCAAAATGTGGGTTTAGGTTCAGTTTTTTTTTCTGTTCTGAAAGGCAGTGCAGCGTATTTTCTGATCAGCTTAATTTTTATGAGTTAACACCTGCAGTAGCATTCAAATGCCAACTAATCCCACTCTCTGCAGAGCTCCAGCATCCATCAAAGACTAACGCCGAACGTGCCCAAGTATGGAATAAACCAATCCCCAGTGCAGAGAGCCTGCGATCTGGCGTGATACACAGCTAGGCAGTAACAAGAGAGCCTTTGGAGCTGCCCACAGCAGGACACAGCATGATACCTAGGGAACAGGAATAAACACACCTCACTCACCCCACCCGGACAAAGCTGCTCCAAGTGCAAACAGCACTGCACAGGAGTGAGAGCTGAACGCATGCCCTTGGGAAGGTCACTCCATGTGCTACAGAATTACTGTTTAAAAAATAATAGTAATAAAAAATATCGTAACAAACATGTTCTGACTGCTTGTTATTGATTATAGTGTAGGAAGGAAGGAACCCTGGTTAGCAAGGCTGTGTCTTGTTTTGTTGGACTGTCCTCCCACCCTCTTGCGACCCAGTGGTTGCCACTCACTGCACATACCTGTCTGACAAGAGCCAGCTGCAGAGATAGGTAGAGGATGATCTGGTGATCTTCCGGGGCCAAGTCACGTGCTCTTTAAGGATGACCAGACAATACAAAAAGAAAAGCAACTGTTAGATTATACTTTACAGAACTGCTTTAACATGAGTCATGGACAAGCAAAGAACAAAGCCCAGTCCTCTCCTCTAGAAAACTCTTTCAGTAGTGGGAGAGCACTCTGAAATTAGACAAAATAAAAACCAAAACACAGATCAATGATGGCCTGGCTAAGCCAGGCTCACAGACACAGGTATGAGAAGCAAAACTGAAGGATGTTATACAACACACATTCTCCTTCATTAAAAGCCACTTAATGTCTTGTAACTTGGGTACCTGCCATGGCTAAAGCGTCTCAATTTGTGACAAATCAATTAAAGCATTATTTTAAGTAATTTAGGTGAGGAGGATAGTTGTCCAGTTTGTTCTTATGCTGTCACTTTTCAAACAATAGGAGAGGGGTTAGGTTAGCACTGAAAAAGTAGTAATGGTTTCTGCTAGTATTGTGACTATGAGCAGGCAGAGGACTAAGTATCAGGAGCACATGACATAAGTGGTTGCTTTAAACAAAAAAAACATCCCAGACCCTGCAGCTTCTGGTCTAATCGTTGACAGTAGACTCCTAATTTGGAAAGGGAAGACACTGAGGGAGGAATGAGGATTTGATGGCAGAAGTTCAGACTGGACCATAACCAAGGCCCTTGCTTCACAAGCTTGGGCCTCCTTGGTATAACCTAGTCCACAGCAGGCAACAGTGCATGCTGCAATGATCCCTTGGCTAGTGAAGGCTGCAGAATCTCCAAAACCAGGTGTGGAGGTGCTTCACTCTGGCTTATGCAAGGCTGGGAACAGGGATGAGAAACTAGAACTCAGACTAAGCACAACATTGCAGTCTGAGCTTGCTCAATGCTTTGGGGACCTAACTTAGGAGCAGTGTGAGGCACTGGCTCCTGACACACTGGCAGCCCAGCCCAGGGACCAGTGGGTTATCTCCTCACCCACCCACAGAGCTCAATCTTAGCTCTGTGGCACGGGGAGTCACTTCAAAGGAGAGAGTTGGGAGAGTCCCTTGTAGCCAACCGATGTTCCTGGCCTTTCTGGGCTGCATTCCAGGACACCAGGGAAGCATGCACCTGCACTGCCCTGCCCAAAGCAAGCACAATTAACATCCTTATCAGGGAGAAATGATAGGCTGACAAAACTGGTGATTAAAAACCCTGCCAAAATTATTAAGTTTTAATAATAAACACAAATAATTACTTCACGAAACATGCCATGCACCATTTTAATGGTAGCTACTTCTCAAATGTCATCTTGGATGGTAAGCAAGAAGCTGCTGGAGTTGACTTTTGTAACTGACATCTCTAGAACTAATTAATTTAATATGGACTGTATGTACCCAGTAACTCTGCAAGTCAGGGTGTCGCTGGAGATTTCTGAAGTAATGCCAAAGACCTAAAAGAGTAATTATCACATGCAAGTCACTAATTTCTCTCCTCACTTTAAAACAAACAAGCCAACCAAACAACAAAACTAAAGCAAAACCAAAAACAAACAAGATAACACTGCTTTGCCCTAAGCTGTTGAAGCAGGTTAAGCTGCCTCTTTAGCAAGCAGTTCCTGTGAAACCTGCAGTAGCTTCTCCAACAATAAATAACAGGGGAAAGTTCACATGGATGTAGAGGAGAAGAAATTAATGGTGCTTTTAGAAAGAAACAAAAGGTTTTTACTCTACTGTTCATTTTCCTCAAAAAGTATTAAAAAATATTTGATCCATGCTTCCAGCTGAAAAGGCCACTTATAAATACAGTTACAGGCCAAACCATTACTTAAGAGATCATACATGCACTTTAAAAACAGGTGAAAAACAAAGAAGAGGAAAAAACAACAACAAAACCCTAGAGTAACCAAACTTAGGCATTTAGGAAGAAACTAGTAAACAGCTCACTGTCACAACATCCCAGTTGGCTAAATTCTGAGTATCTAACATTTGGCTAGAACCTTCTCTGCTTTCTATCAAGAGTTCAGATACCGTGAAAACAAGCTCCAGACAGTAGGAAAGGTTGAAGGATAAAAATCAATTCAGTTCAAAAGCACCGCAGCACAGCAGTTAAATCAAAATTGGTAGAAGTGAAAGTCTTACACTGTAGTTCAGGTACTAGTGTGACTTAAGTATACTGCTAATCTAAAAAGTTACCAAATAAATGGCTTTAAAAAAATTAACTTTCAGGTCTTTATAGGGAATATCCAGAAATATATCTGTGTTTTCAGCTTACTAAATGCTCTTGCAACCACTGAGAAACAATGCAAGAGAAAGATGCTGGGCTTCTCCTTCCTCAGCATCAGAAAAATTAGCTGGGATTCAGTAACACGTTCAACCTGCTATAAGTGTACTTTGAGATGCCAGACTGCTCAAATTTTATTTTTTTAATGTATTCATGGCAATGCCAAACCCAAAATTATATACTTCAACCCAAGACTTAACCTATACAAACTTCCACTTAGTTGCCATCTGGCACCTGTAGGCATCTACGCTTACGTTAACTGCCCAACCACCTAGTGTATTTTGGGTGGTGTAACTTACTCATAACAGGGTCAGGAAACTCACACATCACCTCTCTACCACAACAGAATTGACAAAAAAAAAAAAAAAGTTTTTTAACCCAAGGAGTTTTACTTGAGGTAACTGTAGTTGCAAAGGATACTTTCAGGATGGAACCACTGGATCAGATTTCCCCACAAAATGCAGCCATGAAGAACAGGTGAGTGGTGACTACTTTGTACTACTAGCTCCATAGCCCCCTTTTCACACAACTCCTCACCTAAATACTCATTAGGAGTGCAGTCATGCCCTCTCTGGTAAGCATACTGATGCCAATTCACCCCATAGAAGCCTACAACCCATGGTGAAGGTACTTTCCCACCACAAAGAAAATAGGAATGTAAACCTGTTTCATAGGGAAAGAAAGACAAAATTAACTTTCCATATTTGTCTGCTGGCATCATATGAAGAAGCTGCATCTCCCAGTACAGCAAACCTCACTGCAGTTAATTTTGGGCTAAGGCTGTTACTGTTTAGTGGCAGAACAGATACTCTTACCTTAGAGACTTCAACAAACAATCACTGCTTTTACCCATCACAGGAATGATTTTGACATACTACTGCTAAAATCTACTGAAATGGTTTTAAACTTTAAGGGAAGGAAGCCTTACAAAGAGCAACAACAACAAAAAAATAAGCCCAACTAAAAAAAAAAACTTAAACCCAACAATTATTCTGAATTTGTCTAAAGAACTAGATAATCAACGTACAACTCTAACTCCACAAGATTCCTACTCACCTCTCTAAAGTTTGAAGTGCTTTCTTGTTTAATTCATCCTGAGTGCCCCTCAGAGTAGCTGTAGGATGAGATACAATGCCATTTAAGAGTTGAACTCCATATTTCAAATTAATTAAACAAATAGTTACACAAGCACAGAATATTACAAACTGGGAGCAGAGAAAGTGTGGAAATCTGGTGACGCGTGCGAGCGTGCCTGGAAAACACATTTTGTTCTTAAAGAACAGCACAAGAAAGTATTTTGACCTGAATTCTCTAGTTAATTTCTATTAAAGATTCTTCCAACTCCCCCGTCTGAAACGCTGATGCACTTTTTTATTTACAAGTGCCACTAAAGGTGTCTGGAAGGAGAAGGGGACCAGATATTAAGAGAATAACAGGCCTCTGCTGGGCCAGGGTATATGCTAAAAGCAGTAGCCAGCAGCATACTCTGACTCAGATACAGACCTTATCCACCACCATCTTCATGTAGGAGGATGCTGCAGAGGGAATTCCAGGAGCCAAATTTATTTATCTCTATGACAAGCCTCATGACAGCATACCAACTCCCTTTAGAGACTTTTAGACTACTTCAGGTCTGGCATTAGCCATGAATACCCTCCTTGGTGCCTTTTAATTGCTCGACTAAAGGAACCTGCCACTACGCTCACTTCTCAATGTATGAATTCACTCCTAGACAAAACCATAAAAGACTAATCAAGTTCTTGTTATGCCAGGGTATCATCAGGGTAGCTTGTTATGCCAGAGGAATGGAGGAAGAACTTGAAGAAGCATTTTTGCATGTGAGATTGCCACATTTGGACAGCTAATGATAATTTTCAGAAGTACCTTGGCTGATGACCTATCCTTAATTTGAGAGCTACTTATAAACAGCACCATAAAGCTATGGGTAGTTAATCCATCAGCAAGCATCCACCTATGAATCAGTTAACTTCATACAAGTCAATGTAAGCTCCAGAATAGAAGCCTTAATATATATACTTAAGCCACAAAGCCAGTATTCTTAAAAACAAAGCAAGTATTCTTAAAAGTTAGGAGGAAAAAGTCATGTTCTTCTACAAGATATACAACAGTAATCAGTTTCTTTGGATTCTGCAACACGCTAGTGGGTGAAGCTGTGAAAGTAATTCATTTTGCCAAAGTAGTTATAACGATCAGGCCTTTTTTATTCTTCTACATCCCAATAGTTTTTCAAAAGACCCGGTTTATTTGGGAAGAACAGCAATCTTCAGGACATCCCAAAATATGATGAAAAATTGCTTATGTCACAATAGCTAGTCTAAGCAGTAAAACTGAAGAAAAAAAAATTTGCATTTAAATCAATAAATAAGAATAAATTTTAAGATGTAGGCTTTCATGCAAAAAAAAAAATGCAGCATCTATTAGAAGTACCTGGGAATATCTCACTCACAATAGCTTTAAATGGAGTACTCCGGTCCACTGCCAAATACTGGAAAAAGGTAACAGAAGTGGAAAACTCAGATAAAAAAATGCACAGAATAAAGACTGATGCAGACATAAAAACGTTTGAGAAGATTTTGAAAGGATTTCTTTACAGCTATAAGCCTTCGTCCAGGAAAATGTGTCACTTTCTCATGGCATCTACAATATTCCTTATGCAAGTTGTAGAGCAGTTCTGGAGATGCCATGTAAGGAAGAACACTGAAAGAAATTTTACATCAAATGGAAAAACTAGGAAAACCTTTAGGTTCTACCTGGTAAGACATTTGATTGATGTTCAGTTTGTAAGCAGAAAGGACATAAAATATATTATGGAAATGAAGCGATTATTCTACAACTAGTGGCTCTGACTTTACATTACTGGGAAACTGTATGTTAAGTTCCCCCCCGAGAACATGAGCTGCATCTTCATCGACAACTAAGTTGGAAATTTGGTTATCCATTCCTAGATTTGTATCTGCCTTGGATAAACATGTTAAAATTTGTGTTTGCCAAAACCAAGGACTGATGCTGTAAGTTAACCGTTCCACTCATGGGCCTTTACAAGTAAACAAGATAAGTTAGGGAAAAAAAACACAAACCCACAAAAGAAACTCCCAACACAATTAAAAGTGATTTGGGAAGTTTTTTATAAAAGAAGCTTGGCCAGCATGATCAAGGATATTATTCTTCCCCTCTCTGATAAGATCCCATCCCCAGTAGTGCATGCAGCCCTGGGGTCCCCAGTATAAGACAGACATGGAGCTGTTGAGGCAAGTCCAGAGGAGGGCCATGAAGATGACCAGAAGGCTGGACCCACTTCTATGAGGACAGGCTGAGAGAGTTGGGGTTGTTTAGCCTGGAGAAGGTTCCTGGATGACCTTACAGCAGCCTTCCAGTACCTGAAGGGGACTACAGAAAAGCTGGAAAGGGGCGGTTTGCAAGGGAATGGAGTGACAGGATAAGAAGTTATGGCTTTAAGCTGAAGGAGGGTATATTTAGACATTAGGAAGACATTCTTCACTAGGGTGAAGGGTGGTGAAATACTGGCACATGTTGCCCAGAGTTGTTGTTGCCATGCCCTAAAATTGTTCAAAAAAGTTGGACTAGATCTCCAGATGCCCCTTCCAACCCCTACCATTCTCTGAAGTTGTCATCACTGCAACCTACTTGCATTACTCAAGAGCTCTCACTGCAGACAAAGAAAAACTTGCACCAAGGAGACAGAATTAGGTGGGTCTAACGAAATTTCTAAAAGTTGAGCTCTATTCTCCAAGGTTGACAGGCACTAATGAATTCATCAGTCTCTATGCAACTTTACCCACTCCAAGCATGGCTGCTACAGTTCTACCAATTAAAATGCAGTATGACTCATTACTTTGATTAAAATAACCCAAAAGCAAAGTCTGACCTAAGTAAGCAGAGAGCACAGGGGAGTGTGATTTTCCAAAACTTCAGCGGTTATTTCTCTAAGACACACTACGATTGCAAATGCTGTTCTAGGAGCTCAAGATCTATTTTCTAAATATCCTGGATTTTAACAGTGCTTAATTAAGTTTAATTAAGTCTTACCAAAAGTCAACAGGATCTTCAGCAATGCTTTGGTACCTAAGTAAGAATCTCCAAAGTCGCATTTGAAAACAGAGGAGGGCAAGTTCTGTGTTAGTAAGCAGGTGCAGCACAGTAGATGTGAATGCATGGAATGAAACACTTAATGCTGCGGACCAGCATCAACACTACAAACATGAGGACAGAGGTCTAATTCTAGTCTTGTCCCATGAACTCAACACCCATTAGTAGCTATGGCATAACCAGGTCTATTTACGTAAAACATCAATTTTATGGCAAAGAATTCAGTTTGTGCTGTGCAATACTGTTCCATTATGTGAACTGCAACACAAGAAGTGGGGATGATCCAGTTCAGATCTTGATCCATGGCCTTATACCAGAATTCTAAACAAAAATGGAGATACACCACACACATTAATCACTTTCATGGTGAGGGTCTGTTAAATCTACAAAGATTTAACAAGATGTTAGGTGGTTATGTTAGATAATAAAAGCACTTGTATTTCACAATGCGTTTCCAGACTGGTCTTTCCTTGTTAGCCTTTGTTAAATCCATCTCACCTTCCCCTGTCTTCAACAGATTCTTCACCAGACCTAAGGGAGGCAAATTTGACAATACAGCTTATGTCAAAACTGGAACTACGAGAGGAAGAGAAAGGTTTGCTGTTGACATTGGCCCACTGGGCACAGATCTGCCGAAAATTTAGCATATTAATAGATGAACATTCTGTACAAACAAGAGATTTGTGTTTCTAAGAGTGAGGCAAAAGTATCAATGACTTCATCTGAAGACACATCTTTCAGCTACTTCAGTGAGACTTAATTCAAGAAACATGTAATTAGACATTAAGAACAAGGAAGCAACAAATACCAGCATACAGCCTAAGTTTCAGGAAATCTTATTTCACCCAGGAATAAACCTAACAGTTGTAAAGTGACTTTTTATCAAATGCTCCCACAAGTTCTTCTAATTGTCATTCAGTAGGATTCTTTCTTCTGAATCTGCTTTTTACCAAGTGATTTTTGCAGGTCACAAAGGAAAGGTTTTAATACAACCTCTTGGTGCCTTTGTCACACAGAAGGAGAAATTATTACTTAATTATAAGGGTATATTAAAAAGAGATAGCCCTACCTAAGATGGAAGGCATATTGATATAATACTGTGAGATTTATAAGGCAACCAGTCAAATGTCTCTGAAACACTTCACTATGATTGAAAATGCTGACTCACTGAAATTCACCTCAAGTGGAAAGTTATGAAAATTATATACAGATGTTTGCATATCTACATATGTCACTATGAACTGGTTGGTATCTTCCTTTCAGTGTGTTCTACTCTTACTTCCTAAGAAGCTTCATAAGCAGCTATTTTTTAAACAATTCTAATGAAAAAAGTCTCGTTAGTGAAAATCTGACATTTTCTAGTAAAATGCTGCCGAGTATATTCATGATTATCCTAAGTATGCTTTTGAAGGACTTAATCCATTTTACTAAAATATAACCTGAAAGGCAGAAATGTACTTTTCAGATTTCCCTTAACTGAGTGAGTGACCCCATTACTTAAAGGCTAGAGATACAAGAAAGCAGCAAATATCCCACTGTTTCACAACATAAATCAGACTAATCTAGGAAAAAACACCCCAATTCATTTGTTGCCAAGATTGTTTCTTTACAATACTATAAATCATCTGAAATAATGTCTCAAAAACTCAGAGGACTTTTCTTCCAAAAGAAGAGTTTCCAACTTGCACTTTGCTGCACCAAAGTATTTTTAGAGTCAGAGTACAGCACATGCCTCTACAACCCCAATCTTTAGAAACCACCTTCTTCCCATACTGAAGGTAACAAATAGATCGTAATGGCCTAACATAGAAAACCTTCGATCTCTGAAAATAGTCTCTGGGATCTTGTATATCTTTAGGGACAGTTTAAACAAAATCTAGGCAAAATGCAATACAAAGCTAGGCTGTTGAGCAGAACTAAATGTTTAATGAATTTAAAAAAAATGTATATGTATATGTATATGTATATGTATATGTATATGTATATGTATATGTATATGTATATGTATATGTATATGTATATGTATATGTATATGTATATGTATATATGAGAGACAGTTCAGGCTAGAAAGGACATATGTTTCTTGACATGAACTTTCTAGAGGAAACTATTCTGAAGCAGAGAAATGGGGAACTGAAGAGAGCTACAATGTATGTTAGCCTGCATGCTAGAAAGTGGTTCTCTGAACGGCTTATCAGATACGGCTGGCTGAAAAATAACACCAATTTTCACTAGTGACAAACACAAGCCACTTCCTCACACACATGCCTTGCAGAATTCTGGTGTAACTTGCAAGGCCACCACACTTCCATAATGCCATACTGTCATTTAAGGTTTGTTTCAGGCTTATTTCCTGGAAGAAGTTCGTTCACCCAGTAGAAAAGCCATTGCTTGCATTTGGGCAGGACTGCAAACTGATTAGGAAACAGTAGCTCAGACGTTACTCAAAGAAAATATGTTAGAAAGCCTACCTATGCTAGAAGTTCTAGAAAAAACACTGTTTCAACCTCTAAGGATGAAGGACAGAGCTAGAACTCTCCCAAAACTGGGACTTCAAGCCCTTCAAGCCAAGTACCAAACGTGCAGGAGCTCATTTTCCAATTAATCAAAACCCAAGAAAGCAGCATTAAAAAAAACCCCAACCCAAAACAACCAGCACAACCCAAAAAAAATAAACTTTGTGCATTCAGTGGTCTGTATCTAGTCAACATCCACACGTACCAGTGAGACAGATATTTTTATCTTGTTTACTTCTAAGCAGAGAATGAAACAACATCACAGAGAGGTTGAATCTCTGTGGGGAATCACGCCAGGAACTGAAGTCAGGCATTTCTGACTCCAGTTCTTGGATTGTATTTCTTTATGTGATTTATAAGTGGGTGACAAAACTATGAAAATAGATGGAAAGTTTGACTTTTTATTGTGTAAATAAGTGACAGAAATACATTACAAATATCCAAGTAAAGCACACCAGTCAGATTATCATTTGCATTTCTTCCTTTACTTAAAAACTTTTATTACCATAGAAGACAGTTTTTTGAGCAAGTGAAGAGTCCCCCATTTGTCTTGCAATCTGATCACTTTCCATGCACTAAAAACATGCTTCTAATACACTTCCATCTCTTGCACTGAAGTCTTCGAACTGATGCTTTCTACACAACATGCTTGACAAATGGTAACTCACCATCAGTAGCTTGAAGACTGTATGTCAGGCCCAGTGCCAGGTAACCTTTTGCTAAGAACTCTCCAGCATCCTCACCAAGGTCTATCACCATTTTAGCAAAGTATTCTCCTTCTTGCAGCTGCAAAAGAGGTAGACTGAGACTTAGAGACAGTTCCTCTATACTTGCTTCAATAAGATTATATCATGAAACTTACCTGTGACCTGACAGCCATTCAAACTAGGGCTTTCAGTGATCACAGTAAGGGCTAATCGAAGGGAGGACATAATCACACAGAATCACAGAATGTCAGGAGTCGGAAGGGACCTTGAAAGATCATCTAGTCCAACCCCCCTGCCTTAGCAGGATCACCTAGATTAAATCACACAGGAACGTGTCCAGATTGGTCTTGAATGTCTCCACAGAAGGAGACTCCACAACCCCTCTGGGCAGCCTGTTCCAGTGCTCTGTCACCCTCACAGTGAAAAAGTTCTTCCTTATATTCAAACAGAACTTTCTATGTTCCAGCTTGGACCCATTGCCCCTTGTCCTATCACTGGCCGACACCGAGAAGAGCCTGGATCCATCCTCCTGACACTCACCCTTAACATATTTATAGACATTAATGAGGTCATCCCCCAGTCTCCTCTTCTCCATGCTGAAGAGACCCAGCTCACTCAGCCTGTCCTCAATAAGGAAGATGTTCCACTCCCTTAATTATCTCGGTGGCCCTGCACTGGACAGATTAGCAGACCTTGGTGCTCGCCACAGTTTTGAGAAAAGTTTTGATTTGGTTTTAAGCATCCACCACAACCTATTTCCAGATGTTTAAGGTTAATGAAGAACACAATCACATTTCTAAATTTTGGTTTTGGCATGCTCAATTACTCTACCTTAAAAACAAATGTTGGACCAACTGGCTATATGCTATCCTGGAAGCACACTGAAAGGTCTAACAAGCTTCTTGGTCCTCCTTTGAAGGACCATTTAGTTTTCTAGTACTGTGTTCTTAGATCTTAGAAAGTTATACTTCCCTTTAAAAAATTACAACAGTAAAACAAGAAAGTACTTCACTGCAAGCTGAGTTCAGCTGCTGCTTGCAGTTCTGCTGCCACAAGAAAAAGGCTGCAAATTCAGAACACAAATTTTGATTTCAAATCATATTACCTTAGCAACTCGTGCTGCACTTGACACAGCACAGCATCTTTGCAAAGACAAAGTTTCCCTGAAAAAAGCCTTCTGTACTACAGATTGTAATGGGAAGAGAAAGCAGTCATGACCTCTCAGGATCACCTCCAAAATGGTGAGATATACACGTTGGTCTCTTTACTACAATAGAGACTGCTCTCCTCAACCCTCCTGCCCAGCTGACCATACAAACCTAATCTAACGAAAATACAAAGCTTTAGCATCTTTAAAATCTAAGTTAATGAGAATTTTATAAAAAAAAATATTTGAGTATTTCATGACAGAATAGAATGTCCTTCATTTCCAATCTTAAACTCTCAATCTTAAACTCTCATCACTTATTATAAGTAGAAAATACTAAGACCTGCAGACTGCACATACCTAAATAACTGTAGGTTGGAGAGGTCCAGCCAAAAGCTGTTAAGTAATGCTTGAAAGACAAAAAGCCTACAAAAAGACCTCATTTCTGTACAAGACAGTCTGCAGATCCTGCCAATCATAATCAGTCATTCATAATCAAGAACCAGACAGCATTACACTATCCAAAATATCCTCTCTTTGGAAACTTTTATTACAGGACAACTGAGTTTCTGGGATGGGCTTCTTCAATTTTGAGGAAATACATTTTTGTTTGAAATGCAACTGTTTTAAATACAAGCACTGCAAATGTAACTGAAATGTTATGCTCTCTAAGCACTCGGCTTTTTCAAGACTTTAGCATCTCATCTCATAGTTCCTTAACACCTAAAAGGAGTTGCCCATAATGAACTAGAACCAAACATACCAGAAACTTCCTTTCTGTAGTGATCTGTTACCACGCTGCCTCCAAACAGAATCTGCTTGACTTGACACACTAACCTCTCAAAGGACCTCCTAGTTACATCACTTAAGACATTTAGCTGACAATACTAGCTACCAGCTTCATAAACAAAGGACTTGCTATTTGTTAGACACTACAAAGTTTATGAAAAAAACCCCGCTGTTAATGCAAGTGTAAGGAAAGGCTGAAAAGTGCAAGCAAAGAAGCAGTCTCCACTGCTTGGATCTTCTCCTCACTCACAGTTTCCTGAGGCCATACAATTCAAACTAGATGTAGACCAGTAGTTCTCAAATTTCTGAAACCTCCAGTCAGCCCAATGACCAGTGTGTATTTTCTCATCAAACATTTTCCTGAAAGCACAATGACAGCATTATGGTCTTGCTGACTGCCTCTTCAGCTATGAATCTGGAAACTACTAACTGAAAAACCTTTGGGGCTACCAACAACATTGTGAGGGCTGTCTTTAACAGCATAATCCAAAGTCTACTGAAAATACTGGAAACAGTTCTATTCATTTCAGTGATGCTCTGATGAGACCCCTTAAATTCTGAGACCCTTCAAAAATCTGATCATGTCAGGGAGACTGTGGTTTGTTGCAGGAGATTTCATAATCCTGTCAGTAGCTATACTGACCTTCCTGTCCCAGTGTTCTGGACCGAAGCATAGGATGATGGAAGAAGAAAATGTCCCATCACTTGCCACAGTGTAAAAACAACAAAAACAACAACAAAAAGGAGAGAAAAAAAAACCCCAAACAATCCACCACAACAAAAAACCCTTCCCATTAAAAAGTAACCAAATTCTTCAGCTGTCAGGAACTTTTATGTAAGTCACAAAATCTCTGCAGCTAGAAAATTAATTATGTACCTCTTTTACCACCATAAGCAGCTATATTCCCACTCTCATTCTTCATTGTTTCTCCTCTTCTCCCCACACACACACTTTGGTCCAAGAAGTCTCCATGTGATGAAGAAAAGTGCTATACAAAGAATTCTAATGACTGGTGAACAAGTGTAGGGGTGGGTAGAGTGTATGAAAAAAGAGATTAAATGAAGGGTTTGGAGTTGAAATGGAGACATTTAAAATTGGAGAGATTTTGATCCATTGTTCCTATGAATGGTTACCTGATGGTGCTTCCAGTCTGACTGATGGCCTACGCTGTATAAATCAGCAGCACACCTTTCAGCTTTCTTGCCTGCCAGTTATCCAGGGCCACCTGCGAGTGCCAGATTCATCTATAGTACCAATAATTAAAACCACAGCTTTCCAGAATGGCTGAAAGAACACTTCTAGAACAAACATTCTTGGAAACACTTATTCATACTAAATACTAATGACACTTTGACCAGCCACTAAGATTCTTGTGAATGCAAACTTGGGTCAGCTGAAGGCTGCTTTGAAAATAAGTGGTCTTGCAAACTCCAGCACAGCTGGTTCTGTTTATGAGAGCATTTACTTTTTCTTCTTACAGCACTCAGCCACTTCTCCTGCCAGCCCTGCTGTGGCTACCATCTGCCCCCTCTTCTCCCATACTCCCACTCTTCAATCATTCTGGCCAAGTGTGAAAAGCCAAACCTTTCACTCATGTCACCCACTAGGAGGTTTCAACACTCCAGTGCAAACTGCCCAGACTGCAGTCTGGATGAACACTCCCCTTCTGTACACCCAAGTGAGGGACCAGTAGTGAGTGTGAGCTGTGATCTGCCAGTAAAGTTGTGTCCTTAGGGGTCCTTAAGCCTATGAGATGTCTCCATGCTGTAGCAATGGGAAAGGTGGGGGAAGGAGAGAAAAAGGCTTCCAAATGAGGCATCAACCCCTCTAGAGTCCCACTAGATACAGCCATTCCCAGCTACAGTTCCTACACGCTGCCACATCACCTAAAGCAGCAGGAGCTGCCCTCCCTTTGTCTTCTCCTCACATGGTGCTGGGTATGTGAAGTCTTATACTATGGTACTCTCAGAAATTGTGAGCTCAAGATACACAGAAGTGAGCTAAGTGGCAGAGAGCTTATTACAGAATCAAGATGTCCATTGCATTAAGTCTCCTCCTGCACACCCAGGGTCCAGCCTCAGCATGAAGGGAACCAAAATCATTCATTGACTTTGGAGGAGGACTCCAATTTTAAGGTGACAAAACACTACATTGGCAAGCCAAGCAACATGGACCAAAACTTCCTCTTGCAGTTTACAGACCCTTGCTAGTAAGCTCTAAGCCACGGGACGCTATGTGTCTTCTGCCACAGTGAGCACAGCATCACATTTATGGTGAGGAAATACACAGCATACTGCTGTTACCTGGTCACCAGCAGTGCCAACGGGAGCTTCCAACACCATGGAAAAGGTATTTCATCAGCAGTGCTGTTAACAGCTTGAATTCCATTTCCTTAGATCTCTACTTGTTATTCTCTCAGAAGCAAGCAAAAAACACCAAGTCCCAAAGCCATACAGATATTACCTCCAATTTGAACCTTAACATTCTTATGTTCTACTGCATACTTTGCGCTGAATAACTGGTAGAGAGAAGGGCAGTACCACAAATTGCAGGGAGAGATTCCCTGCCTCCAAGACCTGCATGAAAGAAAGCTCAGAGAGCAGGTAGGGAGTGAACAAAGGAACATTTTTGTATTTTGAGCTCAAGCTGTATAAACTGTCAGCAGACATCTGGAAGCATGGGGTAAGCAACCTCTCCACTTCAGCAGAAGCACACACACGGCACCGGAGAGAGACAGGCTGTCCAGCTGTGAGCTGACACTTGTAAGACTGTAACACTGTGGGACTGGTTTGGGTTTTTCCCCCTTTTCACTCCCTCCATCATCTTTGATGGAACACGAACAGTTGGTAGCTACGCAACCCTGAGGGATGTTTTCCCTGAAACAGAGAGTAGCTGTACAGCCCCCCCTGTTATTTGACCACAGGTTTTGGTGTGTGCTCGAGCCAAGCCCGGAGGCACACTGACAAGGGAGTGGGGAACAGCAGGTGCTGTCCCCTGGCCTATCGCCACCCAGCTCATTCCCAACTGCCACCCAGTCTGTTTTTAGAAAAGCTCAAGCCCTACCCCACTGAACCAACACCCTCCAGGACTGTAAGTGGGAGCTGCAGTTCTCAGCAGTATGGATTTAGAACAATTGAGGACAAGCAAACTGATGATGTACAGCAGCATGGAAATGGCACCTTACTGCACCAAAGAAGAGGAGCACACACAGGAGGCAGGAAAACAATCAAGTGACACTAGACTTAGGAGAGCAGACAAGATTAGTGAAGCAGGGGAGTTTGGACACCAGTGAGACTTATACCAAAGCACATAGGAGACTCAAATCCTATGAAAAGGGTATCTACACAAAATTTCATATTACATTAACTAGTTGTATTGACCTCTTCTTATAATTTTTGTTGTTGTGCAAGTATAGAGACTAATTCAAAGGAAAGAAAAAGTACACACTGGGAAAACCGAATGAGAAGAGGAAAAATACATAGGAAGAAAGTTTCCAATAAGGTGTAATATAATGGAAAGATCTTGTCCCACAGCTATTTACAGCACACAATGCAAATCACATTATATAT
The DNA here is from genome assembly GCA_013399135.1 of Heliornis fulica. NCBI lineage: Eukaryota > Metazoa > Chordata > Aves > Gruiformes > Heliornithidae > Heliornis > Heliornis fulica. The sequence continues at coordinate 942,206 of VXBZ01003994.1, forward strand.
ATCAGGAGATCTGCTTTCTGTTGTTGGTCTAGTCAGCATGTTCTCCACGTGTCATCAGTGCTAAGCCCATGAACTTACTCTGTAGGTAAGCTCAGCCCCAAGCACCAGTACATAGGAGTACTTGGGCCTTTCTTCCCCTATAGCAAGACCGGTTTTTCACAAGAGAGATGTACAGAATGCAAAATTCTTCGTTATTTTTGATGTCTAAAACCCTGGGATTGCCCCAATAGTGGTGGCTGTAATGTAAGCACGAATGTCTTTTAAGAGAGATGTAATAAATCTCTAGTAGCTCCTTCCCATTCACTGCTTTCCCAGTAGCCTTTCACCTTAGAGATGTCAGTCCTCCAAAGCATCGGCTCAGCAGGCAGTATTACTCCAATAATGGGACTAGACTTTATCTTTCAATATTATTTATCCTGCAGTAAGACCTGAGCATTTCCATGCAACTCCAGGGCTCCTAGGCAACTGGGTACAAGCACATGCACAGCATTTATTATCTATAGTGACAGGGTCAACAATGGACAGAAGGAGAGAGAAGCACTCTCGGATTAAGTGGTCTGTAAAAGTAATGAATGATAAGCTGCTACCTCAGAAGTATGCAGCTCTAAATCTACATCCTGCCAACCTCCCACCCACCCACTATGATGTGCTGACCTCACGGTATGCCTTACACACTTTTTATGACTCCGTGCATGATCCGGCCTGGCCCAACCCCACCCTCTTTGCCCTTCCCCGGACTGATGGCACGCTGTCTGTCTTGACAGCAGAGCACTGGAGCACAGCTGTCCCCCTAAAGGCTGATACTAGCTGATAATACCGGAATAATTTGGTACTACATACGTTTAGCACAATACTACTTATGTGGTATCACCTACAGGACACTGACAATATGAAAAAAAAAGTATCAAAAAAGAACAGGCCTCATTTCTTCCTACTCCACCAGACAAGAGCGAGTCAAGTCTATCCTAGGATTATAGCCTATTTGTCTCTATTTACAAAGTTTTCAGTGTGCCTCCACTTAAGTCAGTGGAATAAAAGGCACAAAAAAAGCATCACAGCAACCCTAACTGACCTTAAACAAGGCTCCTAAAATGGAAAAAAAATATTGGTATTTAACACTTGCCTGTAGGAAGAAGTTCTGGGTTTTGTATTTTCATAACACCTGCTATTATAAGAGGGTCCTGGAGAGCCTATATCAGTAGTGAAATTAATAATACTGTACTATTAAAATATTAAAAACACCAACTCATGCTGCAACTCAAAGTCACTGCCAAAATAGGCAAGCGAGCACTCAGCTGAGGCCATGCCAGAGAAAGCTGAAAGACGAAATTGCAGCAAGCCTTTTAGTAAAGCGGCACTCTGAATTTATAGTGGATCAAGGCAGGAGAACTTCAGTATGGATGCATTCCACTGTAAGCAACTTCAGCTTCCCTATGAAAATTTAAAACAGTATTCTGAACTTTAGAAGTCAAAACCTTCACAGTACGTTCTGGAAAGCTAAAAGACAGCTGGCAAAACACAAACGGGCTTTGTGCTCACTTGCTCGAATCATCCACATATGCGTTCAGCAAACTGTTGTGCTGAAACCCCAGCAAACTGGAAGGCTAGGCAACATGATGCCTCAAAAGCAATTCTGAGCCCACTACCAGGACCTCTAACACATCTGTCTAATGGGCTAGATATAGTATAGAAGTTCTGACTTTGCTGAAATCATCTGTATAGCATGAGCTTTATTAAATACTTGCTATACAGGTGCACTAGTTTTGGAGCCTTCCTGGTCCTCCAAGACAACTGACATAAGCTCTAGTATTAACAAAGTAATGATTTATTGTTTGCTTTGTTGGTTTTTTGTTTGTTTCTTGAAATTTGTGAAAACCTGTAATTCTGAAAAATTAACCACACCATTGTTGATATCACTCAGTTGTTAACTTCAAGCCCAATCCTGAAAGCTAATGGTTGATGGGACAGATCATCAGCATGGTGCCAGCATTATACCAGTGGAGTACTGCCAATTTACATCAGCTAATAATCTGACCATACTATCACAACAGAAGGTGGGGGCTTTTAGTTCTTTTCACATCAGGCTTTGTTACATATTAATTTGCATGGCACAGTATGAATGTATCCATGTTTTTTCTTTGATTTCATCTGCATTGAGACATTTTCATAGATGTAATGTAGGCATCCTCAATGTCATAAATCACCATAGTACATTTCAATTAATTTTTTTGTTTTCCCTGCTTCTTAAAGTGTGCTGAGACACCATGTACAAATCTAGGAAAATGAATTAAATTACCATTCAATTCATCAGGAAAGAAACTATTCTGTGCTCCTCAGGACATTCTATAATTATCCAGCTGCATAATTTATTTATTTTTTTTATTGCTAGTAACTGAAATAAGACTGAATGACTGCTTGTCCACGAACCATAAACAAACCACGTACAATACTGTTCCAAAACCACACAGTAGACAGATGCAGGACACATAAATTAGTTGTTTTGTATGGACAAATGATGATCTGATTTCACCCTTTTCCTGCCTAGCCAGCAATCAAGTACATAGATATACTTCCTAATTGAGAAATTAACCATAGTTCTCATGTTCTGAAAAGCAAGGCATATTTGAGCATTTGCAACTGTTAATATTTGTCCATTAGACTGTTCCCATGCCATGCCTATCTTCCTTTCTATTTATACTGGCATTGATCATCTTGTTCACTTCCAGTTTAAATGATTCAATTCTGATTTGATTGCCATGTAATTTAAATGCAAATAATTACTGTAAGGATGACATTTAGAAAAGCAGCTCTGCTAAGCAGGAAGGCCTTTATTAAGCACATGAGTTTGCCAGCAATATCAGAAGCATCCCTTTAACTATGAGATGCAGGAACCTATCATTTCAATTCTGTTAAAAGATGCTCCAATTTCCCTCTCACTCTCCTTAATTAAAACTCTCCTAAACCATCATCAAGTTTGCTATTAGGGCAGAGCATAGGCTACCAAATGAAATAAAGGAATAGTCTTAATCTAGGTTTAGCTCATAAGGATGCACTCTAGGTATCTTCAGTAAAATTACCTTCTTGTGAAATCACATCTGTATTTCACACTGCACCACAGTCCTGAGCCAGGATCTGACTAAATGACATTGAAAAGTGTTTTGTACAATGAAAAAAAGTAGTAGATAGAAGTAAAACCCCTCTCTCTTCGTAATAATCAAACCCAGCTCACATTTCACTCCTTTCTCCCACATTGTAGGGTTAACACTGTTGTGTTATCAGAAGTCTGGAGATACTGGATTGCCTGAGGATTGGGCTGGGACTAAATTAGTCTTTCCATCTTTTGGAAGTGTCTCTGTAACAAGATATTCTTTACCTTCGAGCTGTGCTAGTTGATCTAACAAGAATTTGAGAAGCACCAATGAGAAGGAGAAATCCTGACTCTGCCCATTTACTGGCATACCAGCATCTTCAGTTTGGGCTCAACACTTCACATTAAACTCATCCATCACAGTCTGCAGACTTTAATGGCACCATATGAAGTTTAGACCTCAAGAGTGACAGCATCATAAACACCAGGGTAACACATTTTTAAAAAGGGATTCTATACCTTGTCTTTTCTCACAGTACAGAAACCTTGTCCTTTCATCTCAACACTCATAAATAACCCAGTGCTTGGCAGAGACCCTCCATTAAAACTTAATTACTCCTGTTAAAGATAAAAACATCCCAGGGATCTTGATTTTAGCATACAGTTTCACAAGATGCATTCACTGTACTTCAGTTTTGTCCAAAGTCTAGTTATGGCAGAGGTCACATATGAAGCAAGTACAGGAGACCACAGCCTTCCTGAAGGCACTATTTGTATTTAGAAAGCAGTCAAAGCACATCTTAATGAACCACTGTGCTGTTTGCCTTGTTGCAAACAATCCCTTGTTCGGGATCTTGAACTTCAACACCACATAGTCACTGTAGTCAAGACTACTCTCACACTTCACATTCCCTACCAGTTCCTCCTTGTTTGTAAATACCATGTTCAACAGAGGTCTTCCCTCATTGGCTTCATGGCTCCAGGGCCAGGCAATCAAATCCGGCCTTGCCAGACTCGTGGTCATGGAGCAGGGAGACAGAAGACTAAAAGATTTGCGATATGGAGATTACAAGTTTGTCTCCCATATGGAAATTCAGGCTCCTAGGCAAAAACCTGCCTGATCTGAGAGACACATGTTCCTCACATTTAACATGACTGTTCTGCTGGGTTTTGCTTTGTTTTGGTTGGTTGTTTTTTTTTTTGCTTCCTGGCGAATACTGAAACATCAGAATTGCCAGGGAAAACTACCAGGGTCTTGCAGTCCCAACACTATGGCTCCCAGTGAACGTAGGAATTTAGCTAAAGTTCCTTTAGCTTCAGAGTATCAATACAATTAATTGTCAATATAATTGCTTACGTCTTAGACTAATACCAGGTTGATCCTGCTTTGGAATCTTCAGAGATATTAATAACTGTTCAAAAGACTGGTAACTACTGGCTTTCATACTGTTTTAATGTCTCCAAGAATCAGAAAAAATCTATTCAGAAAAAGCATTCACTGAAAATGTTACATCACTGAATTACCTTCAGCCCTCAAAAGTACCTCCAAATACTGATCTAAGGGTACAACAGAGTTAAATTGTATTTAGAGAAGATATTTAGGCTGGGTACTTCATCAAGGATTCCCTCCAGGCCCTCAGACCTGAAAGATTTTTCCTAGAACAAAATACTTCACAGTTTTTGCTGACTCACCTAAGTTTAACCATTGTAGTCTGAAAGTCTAGTTCATTCAAAACCACACCTAACCAGATCTCCTCACTGGTGGTGGTATAAATGGGTACAGCTCAATTAAGGGGCTCTAGAGAATGAAGAGGTGGAGGGGGTAGGGTGTCAGAACAACAGCAAATCCATCCCCCACAACTTACCATCAAAAATCTGGGCAGATTCTTCTGGTATTTTCTTTCATGCTCTCTTGCATTTTATTTTACTTATATTAGCAATAATAATCCTCCACTGACTGCAGGGACACCTCGTGGTGAGGACAGGTGAAAACAGCAGGCTTCCATTTAATTAATTAAACCAAGCAGACAGAGACTGACAGATGTTTCTGCTCCTTGGGATAATCAGAATTTCACAGGCACAGACTTCCACTCCCACTCTGCTTCTGGGGCATACATTAACACATTCAGAACAGAATACACTGACGCAGCAACTTCAGGAACAAAGGACCAAGTCATCCAGCAGACCTGAACTGTCTAACAGTCCACTTCAATAATTACCAGCTTTTCTCTTCCACAGGCTACAAGAGTGGCTGGTTCAACACGACACTCAGTTGAAGCAGCAGCCCCCAGAATGGCTGCTACAGCTTTCCCCCCACAACTCCTGTGTTTAACGTGCCAGCAAAACGCATCTCAGTGCCTCACCACAAATTTCTTGCTGGTATTCTTTTTTTTTTTTTTTCTTGAAGGCATGGACGCATATATGATTTTTTTAACAGGAATTCCCCTTCCCCACTGCAACCATAGCATGGCACTGCCCCTGCTGCACCTGATTCATTACAGAATAAACTGCATCAGATTGCTTACCCAGTGTAGTGACCCAATGCACACCTTGGCAGCCAGAAGAGGAACGGTGGGATCTGTAGGTCGCAGTTTAGCACACTCTTTGAGCACTGACACAGCATATGCTGACTGGAGGAGGGGGAGAGAAGAGGAGGAAATAAAAAAAGGCTGATTAGACAATGACGTTAGAGAGCCCAAGCAAGATACTTCAGTGAAATGCAAAAAGAAGTACTATGAAGGAAAGAATCACATGTCAGCAACAAATTAGCAGCTTTATTCCTACTTCCACACACGCAGACACATGTGTGCGTATGGCATGCTCACACAAACACACACTTCCCACGCCCAGAGGAAACGCGCCAAAGAACCACTCCTGGCTGCGCACTTTACAAGGAATAGTTTTCCTCGGCCATTAAGCACTGGCTATTTTAAGTCTGCCCTCCCAATTCACAAGAATTCTGCTATATTTTTCCTTCAACACAACCATCTTCCAGTAAGCTAGCAAAGAGCATAAACAGCTTAGCCTCTGGTAAATCAATGTTTTAGGTCAACTCTACTCAGAAAGAGGTCTGTGTAGCTAAAAGTAATCTGCTCCGAGATTGTTTTCTCCAGTTCCAGAACATGCAAGAATATAACTGGGATCCCACCATGTAAAGGGTGGGGCAGGCAACTGCAGAGCAATACACTGTTCAGCAGGTGGTCCCACTAGCATGTGTCATAAAGCAAGCCCACAAAACTTGCTGTCTTTCTGCTGATAGCTTACCATTAACGGTTGATGTTTAGTAAGATTAGCAGTTACACAGCCCTTCTGAGCAAATGTGCTCAGCACATATTCATGGCTGCCACTAAAGGTGAATGAGGAAACTGGTCTGAGATGCGGGTGAGAAAGTCTGGTCAGCCAATGAGGAGATGACAGCCCACAGCCTCCTAGCTGGGAGGGCCCCACTCCACTGGGACCACACTTTATTTCATGTTTCCAACTCTCCTCACTACCGATCACTGATGACCCCAAATGCTCTCATCCTTGAGCTCAAGGAGTTTTCTTCTCAGAATTTCTCCTTAACACGCCCCATTCCTCCCATCTCTTCCAAAGGGTCCCAAAAGACACACACAGATGTTCTTCTCAGCATTCCCTCTCAGAAGCATATTAAACAGTCATGGCCTTTCTGTATTACAGAAGAATAGCAACACGCGTTTGCAGAGTCAAACTAACCATTACTCCTACCATGTCCCGGCCATCTCCTCCTGACCCAGACCCCTGGGGCCTCTTCCCACCAGGGCTCCTGCCAGCACAGGCAGCTGTGGTCTGGTATCTGCTTGAATCACCAGCAGCCCTGTCCTGCTGCTTTGCGCTCCCACTGGACATCAGCACTTTCCCTCCCTCACCAAAGCAGGCTGCACCTGCCACCCCCTCTGCAGAACTCAAGTCCCACTTCTTGCTAGTGGATTCAAAAACCTGGACAGGAATTCACTTGGTAGAGAGCCTGGGAAAAGGGAAAAACAGAAGTACAGTGGTGCTGCCCATGCCAAGGCAAAGATGGGTTTTGTAACCAAAGACACAAGTTCCACAGCAGCACAGAGCAAACCATCCTGCTTGAAAAGTCTGGGAACTTGCTGCTTGTTTGAAGAGCAGCAACAGCGTGCCCTACATTCTAGGCTGCACCCACCTACCTAGAACATCAGGTACTATCAATAAAAGTAAGGAAGTATTTGCTACTTTACAATTCAAAATGCACAATTTGCCTAAGCCCAGAAGGAAGCTTGTCTCAGAGGAAGGAAGGAAATCAATAAACTTTGTCCCGGAGATTAAACCGTTACTTCACCTGTAACTTAACTCTGAGTACAGGAAGGGACATCGCTACACTCTGCTGTCATGAGATGACTAGCATTGATCAGAATGAACCTCCTTGACACCTATTTGTTCAGAACAAGTAGTGTCTCAGGTTTCAACTGCATCTTATTCCTCTCTCTCACAGAATACTACCCGAGTTGCAGGCAGCTGGTATTCTCAGTAGCACTGCTGGACACGTTGGAAATGCAGCCCTGTAAGGATCCTATCCTGGCACATCATCTTCCTGCCCTCTTGCCTATATTTCAGCCCTACAAGTGTTTCCAGAGAAAAGAAGCCCAAAGAACAGAGGACAACAACATGCACCTTGCTGGTTGATGTATCTGCAGCTAAAACATCTCCTCAACCCATGTCAACTCACCATGCAAAAGTGACATGAAAAGGACAGGTATGTAAGAGACCATGCATTGCCCAGTGTCAAAACTTTCAGAAATGGACACAAACCAAACCTGGAGGCAGCTTCTCCACTCCCCACCAGCAACATGACCTCAGGGAAAGCAGGAGGCACCTGGGGGCTGGCAACAGCTACCCCATGGGCCAACACAGTCAGCACTAGCCCAAAGCAGAGAGTAATGAAGAAGCCTATCCCAATGTGGGCCACAACTGTAATAACTTCCAGGGTCTACACCAGAAGAGAACTGATGCGACCCAGCTCCTTGACAGTTCCTCTCGAACTCTGCTCCCTCCATGCCCACTGCTTGTGCACTGAGTAAGACTTGTCCTCAAGGTGGGAGCAAGCCAAGATTGCACATTCCAACAGCCATGAACTACTTCTCGTCTGTCCCAAGTCTGTTCAGGAGGCAAAACAGTGACTACTGAAGAGAGAAAAGCAAAAAATCCTACACTGTGCCTACAGCCAAACACCTTGTGTGTGGAGTCACTTCACCACACAACCACAGGAGCTTCTGATCATTCATTTACCAAGCGAGAGCCACAGCTTCCACACTGCTTCTAAAACACATAAAATAAGTTACTTTAAAGTATATAAAATTTGTAGTTAAACATATGGAGCAGAAGTGGTTTCAGAAACAGGGTGGCTTAAAGCCTTGATCCCTAGCTCCATGTGAAAAATTCAAAAGATCTATCTAGTTTCACCTTGAGAACTTTACACAGCAGAAATTACATACAGATGATGAAAATGTTAGCCAAGGAACGATGGCAGAAATATAGTCCACTCCCACAACGACCTGACTTAAGGGAGACTGGTGTGACATATAACATCAAGGTGTTTTAAAAGTATTAATTACAGACATTTATAGGCAGGGGGAAAAATGTCATCCATTCAGTATTGAATGCAGATGTCATTGGTTTGTAAAAATATTTAACATGAAACAGTATTTGTGTAACACTGAAATAATCTGATAATTAAAATGTACATATTCTTTCATTTCATGTGGGTGGACTAGGCAGCCAAGCACATTGTTTGTGAGATTCACTGCAAGGCAATAATAATTAGACTTATTGGCAAGGCATGTTTTGAGAAGAGCAGAGCCTGAACTCCGAGTGCATGCTTCCTACACAAAATTCTGAGCTTTAGAGGGCTCACATCAAAATTCAAGACAGAGTTTAAGTTCTTTCTGTTTAGTTTACTAATTGCTGGATTATGATGACTGTACTGGAACTGGTTCCCAAGGATTTCAGAAAACTAGAGATCTGCTTCTGGATCTCATTTGGGCTCTCTTTGGGAAAGAAACTTTTAAAGTTCCCCCAAACACACACAAAACCATTAAACAGGCAGTTTCTTAAAGAAACTGAAAGCTTGCAACAGCTGCCTCGTAAACTTTGTTTAGGGGAGGTCTAATACACAGTTCTCAGCTTTGGGGTCCTCATCAGTTTAAGGAGACTCATGACCATTCTCCCTTTGTTATGACCAACAAAGCACAAAGCTCAAATCAGGTTTTCGAGTGAAAGCACACCTTTAACGAGAATGTTCAGCCATCAGAGAGAAAACAAACAGGTCAACTGTACAAGGGACTAAAGAATCACCTTGAGCTGGGCTTCTCCACCTTTCATATACCAACAATTTTGTGGGGTTTTGGCAGCAGAGACACGAAAGGACATGGAATTACTGCTCCATGTTTAAATCCAGTATCTGTAGTAAGCTGGTAAAACTCTGAATTTTTCCTTACTTGATCTACTCACATACAGTATTTTTCTTCTGTTGAGACCACATACATGCTCCAGAATAATTTATGAAAATAAAGTTAGGTAAAGCAGTTTCTGGGAATTAACAAACAATACTGACAAATGGCTGCTTTCAATACAGCCTTTTGAAAAACCTCCATGTCCCACATCAAATACTGGTGTGTGTGTGTGTGCAGTTCTTGATCTGCAGTGAAAAATAAGAAGGAAGCTATGGAGAAGGGTGGACAGGACTCCTTTACCTAAGTAATTACAGCAGTCATGTTTTTTGAATATCAAAAGGGAGTAAAACATAAAGGAAAAACTTCTATCCGAATACTAACCACAACTCCCACTTCCCATTTACTAATTATGTAATGAAGCATGTAAACATACCCCTCAAAGATGCCTGCACATGGACTGTACAGAATGAAGAACAGCCTACGGTGTTTCTCTCTGATTTTTCCAAAAGGATTAAGAGTTCTTGTCATCAATTAAGGTAAATGCATAGATGCCACCCGAATACCAGTTTTTCTAGTTCACTCCAACACAATTTTCATCCTTTGCCCTCTTCTCCCAACACCAAAGCAACATAAGAAAAAATGTTAAGGATTCATTCTATATTTAGAAGATAAAAAAATCATAAAGGTAAATGAAAGGACGAAAAATTTCCAGTAAATCATGCCAGACAGACTTGACACTCCATAAACAGTTGCTCTTCTGTTACAAATGTTCCAAAAATCTTTCAACATTTCTGCTTCTTCCATCATACTTTTCAACCAGAGAGAAAAATGTTCCTCAAGGTGGTGGTCTTGGAAGACAGCCTCAATCCCAATTCACCTGGCATCTTGGTACATAGATTAATCTCCACAGCTAGCCCTGCTTTATTTCTAGCACCATTCTGTCTGATTTCAAAAACTGCACTATCTCAAAGGGATTGTAGGGAATGTGTGCGTGTCTCATCATTATTCAAGAATTAGTATTCCCTGTGTCTGGGGAATCATAGCCATCTAACTGTAAATGACCTTGAACCAACACGGGAAGATGACAGAGTGAGCTAGCAGTGGAGAACTCTGGAATTGGATCTTATGATGTTAGTGAATTTCTAGATTTCTGCAAATCTCTCAGCATGGACATTATTCCCCCTAAAACATATACTTTTCTCAGCACAGGGACCAATTCTCCCCCTTTTCTTTTACCCAGTGTTTTGCAAATTAGAGCACTGAAATGAAGTAGCTTCAAATATTCAGTCTGAAAAGTGCCTCAAATTCTAAGATCTAAAAGCATAAATTTGTCCTTGCTAATGTGACAAACGCACCACTTCACACTCTGTCAAGAAAAGAGTGTTAAGCCTGAAGGCAATTATATAGCCCACCTAGGTATTCTGCTCAACAGTCAGGCATCTTTGGAAATTTCCATTTTCTGTACTATCTACAGCACACAGGCACACTCCCTTCTAATCTTTCTTTTGCACCAAAGGAAACCAAACTATTGAATATCCCCTAGATGGCTGACCTTTGTAACAGGATCTTTAACCAATGAACGTTCAATATTTTAACTTTCATTCCCTAGCAATGCTATTTAAGGAGCCATCCGAGGCCTCCGCTGCTCCCAAGGTTCCTGCCTGCAATGCAAAGAGAAATGCATTTTTTTTTAATGGCAGTTGCCTAGCAACCAGCCTAAGCTTTAGCAAGGAAACCAACAGAAGGAACAGCCTAGATAAAAAAATTTGTCTGCTGTTGCTGCAGAATTATGTATCAAATGTATTTATAACTTTCCTTCTAACCTTCTGGAAAGCTGTATGTTGGCAGTACAAGCATGGCTGAGTCAAACTGAAAGCTCCTTGAAGCTGTTGGAGACATCTGCTTTCTCTGCACTGCTTAAATAAGGGGAAGCATTCCTTTTTTTTGGGTGCAACACAGATATGAGCAGCTCAGACATTAGCTTGTCATTATTTGGCTATGACCAGTATGTAACAGCAACTTGCAAAGGACTCAAAAAAAAAAAAAAAAAAAATTCAGAGTTCATGTCTGTGTAAGTCTGGTTTCAAAACTAAAAATACTGCCAGCACAAGCGCTGGGCAGGGCTGCAGTATCTCTGACTGCTGAGTAGCCAAGGGGATCACAGTGACACTGCAAGGTTGGCTCTGGGAAGAGCTAGAGCTTACTCCCCCAGAAAAAAACAGCCAAATAACAGATGCCAAGAAGGATGTGATTATTTCCCTTTGTAAAACACCAGACATCTCCTGAAGTGTTAATGTTATTAAAAAAGCCCAAACTTTCAGGTATTTTATGCCTTAAAGATGAAGGGTAAGAGCAGAGAGAAGTATGTTTTGTAGTTAAAAGCAGCTTTATTTGCCTCGTTTTGCAAAGTGTCACGTTTGGTGCTTAAATCTCCTTTCTGCCAGCCTACCTTATCTATATGGCAAAGTTTGACCCTAGTACAGGTTAGTAGGGGCTGGGGAGGATCAGCAACAACACACTTGTTTCTCATCTGCTATCCTAAAGGCAGACAATGGGCTGATGGTTTCTGGTGGACACTGGGTGAGAGGGACTGGTCAGCTGTGCACCAGGCACCCCAGGAACCACCCTCAGCAATCCCAACAGAAGGCCTGTGAGCATGGTGCTTACTTCCAGATAACTGCTTCTAGGTCCACTGGGCTCTCACGGAGGCTCTTCCCCACAGCACCTTCAACTGCTCTTGAGGTTTTTATGTACATTTTGCTGCACTTCTTACCCCAAGCAAGTATAATGGGTGAGGGGTAACAGCAGATTATCCTCTCCTAGAAGAGACTTCCCTAAACTGGCCTGAGATCCCTCCTCTCAAGAAACACATAGGCTAAAGCTTTTAATTCACTAAGAGTTGCGTTGTGTTTTCAGTTTTGGTTTTTAGGTGTTGGGTTTTGGTTTTTTTTTTTAATATGAGCATGAAAATGGTTTTATGCACTGCATAGTACTGTGTCTAGTTCTGGAACCCCCAACACAAGAAGGACATGGACCAGTTGGAGAGGGTCCAGAAGAGGGCCACAAAGATGATAAAGGGGCTGGAGAACCTTTCCTACGAGGACAGGCTGAGAGAGTTGGGGCTGTTCAGCCTGGAGAAGAGGAGGCTCCGAGGAGACCTTATAGCGGTCTTCCAGTACCTCAAGGGGGCCTACAAGAAAGATGGGGAGAGGCTGTTTAGTAGGGCCTGTTGTGACAGGACAAGGGGTAATGGTTTTAAAATAGAGGGAGGGAGATTTAGACTGGATATTAAGAAAAATTTCTTTACTGTAAGAGTGGTGGAGCACTGGAACAGGTTGCCCAGGGAGGTGGTGGATGCCCCATCCCTGGAGAAGTTCAAGGCCAGGTTGGATGAGGCCCTGAGCAACCTGATCTAGTTGGGGGGTGTCCCTGCTTCTTGCAGGGGGGTTGGACTAGATGACTTCTGGGAGTCGCTTCTAACCCTAATCATTCTATGATTCTATGATGCATTAATAATAATAAACATCCTCTGGACATGAGAGATCAGTCGAAGACTGCTGCGAGCTGAATGGCTCAATTAGGCTCATTTTTAGACTAAGTAAACTCAGTATTCACAGAGTAATTTCATAGCTATCCCTGAAGAACTGTCCCTTGCTACCCTCAGGAAAATGGCACATAGTTTTCACTAAATGCAAACCTTGTCTCTTTGGTAGGTAAAATAGAGGCATCCATGTTGCCTCATGCTGTTCAAGCACATATTTTATCAGTTTATCTCTTCCATAAGCAGTATGACAGGTAAGGAAGACACTCTCAATACAGATCTAGAAGACTTTCTGAAGTAATGTCAATTTAAGCTAGAGATGTATCCCACAATGTACTTCTGAGTCTCTACTCTCAGATAGCTCCAGTGACACTTTGGGACACCAAAGCTGGGTCCCATGTGAGGCTGTTAAGTGTGGAAGGAGACAGAAACCTGAACAAGGAAACATGTAACTGATCCAGCTGGTCTGAAGCCAGGGAAATACTTGCAAGTGCACAGGGACTCTATTTCATATCCCTTGTGCTTGTAATACATCATCTGGACACTATGACAATTTTGCCTCAACCTCAGATACGTCAGTAGCACTACCCTACTTTGCAGGACTGCTTTGTGCCAGTAGTCTCCACAGCCTCAGCAGTAGAGAACAAGTCTGCTCGAAACTGCTGCCTCTCTCTTCTCTACTGTGAAGATTACCAAGTCTTTATAAATAAGAGCTAGGTTCTTCTGTTCCCCATTCTATGGAATACAGGTCAATTTTTCAGTATCTTGAGACACGCAGATGCAACCTACTACACTCGATTTACTCTGGCAGCAGGACAGTGGCTCATCTCATTGCCTGAGGACTTTGCCAGATGGCATCCGGCTATCATACCACTTCGCACGCCAGCCTGTCTATTCATGGCAGCAGAGCCAGAGAGCTGCTATGCCCACTCAGCCTCTGGCTCTCGTATTACCTCATTGCAAAGTTGATTACCAGCAGAAGCAACAAAATAGCTGAATGCTGAAGGCTTTGCAGTTTTCCAGCACCACTTCAGAAAAACAGGGATGCTGCATTACACTGATTTAAAAACCTTTCTCCTGCCTATCCAGAGTTGCACCTGGTGACACAGGACATTTCTCACTACACCTTTGCCATTGCCTAGGCTTTCCCAGGATTTCATCTAAAATTGCATATGAAAATAGTTTCATGGTGGATTTTAATAATTTAAAGAAAAATGCTCCTTTTATTCAGAAAACGTACAGCTTGGCATAAATGCATTCCCAAGAATGGGTTAAAAACAATCGGACCACAACATCTTTCTCATTACCCAAGCTGTTGAGAAGCATGGAAAAGTGAAATTGCTGTCGTTCTATTATTTCCATTACTTAAGTGGATAGAAGACAGACAGGAAGGTTGTGCTTCTCTGAGCTTCTTCATTCACTGTTTTATGAAGCCCTAAGGCCTTGCTTGCTCTGTAAGAACTTAGTGATGTGCCTATTTTTGTTAAGACACACGCTTTCTAGAATAATGTGTAAACTCAAGCCTACATAGAGGAATGAGCCTAGGTGACTGGCTTGACATTCAGACTGATCACTTATGAAAAATGACAGTCACCATTTGGCAATTTTTTGGCTGGCAGAAGAAGAAAATAGTTTACAATGCAACTCGAGTGTCTTAACCTGAAGATGAATATACAAAATAAAAGTAATGCTAGACAAATGTGGGATAGAGCAGAGGACAAGACAGGACTTTACATGCTTTTAAGGAGGTCAGAGTTTGAAAATCCTCAAAAGGTGTTATAACAAGAGAGCTAACAAAGTTTCCAGCATTTACAGGTTGATAAAATTGTTCCTGTCATGCCCAGAATTTATGAGCATGATTTGCTATACTGAAGAACAAGTAATGCTGCAGGATGTGAGATTTCATTACCAAGAAATGAGATCAGGAATTGGCTGTGACTGAAACAGGTGAAAACAGATTTTTTACCTTTATAAGCTCAAGAGTATTCTGCATTCTGCAGTCTAGACAGACCACACTGTTTTCTCATCAGCTCTTTCCGCTACACTGGAGCACTTACTTTTAAATGAACTCTGTCCTGTTCTCAAGCTGCGACGCAGTATAAAAATGTATGCCACATCTCCCATTAGCAAGATGACGCATTGCAGAGTATATGACAGGAATCCTCGGGGAATACTTTGGGATTAGAAGTGAAATACTGCACAGATGGGATTGTTGGGTAAGGGAATTCCCTCTGCCCCATACAGGGCTCAGAACATTTACAGCTTTTACATTAATAGGCCAGATCAGGCTATTTTACCTTGTAAATATTTAAAGCACAGGCAAAAAAACCCCAAACCCAAAGAAAACAAAACAAAAAGACATAACTGAAAATCTGAAAAGATGGGACAGTTACAGAGATACAGATACTTATATTGCTCTACTTTTTTTTCCCTCTCAAGTACCAAATATTCTGTAACTTCCAGGGAAGGTGAAGAGGCAAACATATAACAAGAAGGACAGGGTTATCACACAAATCATTAGAAGTAAAAGATCAGACTCCATTTTTCTCCTCCATACTAACCTACAACCGAACCAGAATTACTCTTTGGATACACTCACTCTCTCAACTGATCTGCTCTCCAGCCTGTTAACAGAGCTACAGCATTGTCTGCTGTTGAGAAGCAGGTTACACGACCTGTAAGGCCAACAGAGCTCCTGGACAAGTCCTCTCACTGTTCATGGGAAGACACTGCACCTTTCCATCATAGCCTATCCAGTCATTGTTGTCCTCAGTACTAAGAGATCAGGTATCTGGAGGATTTGCAAATGCACAGAGGGCAGCAATGTGCTAACTCTAGCACAATGCCAAGGGGAGCTGGACCTGACTTGCAAACCCTCCCACCTGACATAGGTCAGTGCAAGGTATTAGCACCATGCACCAAGCTCATTGTTTAAGTATTGCACCCAAAGCTACTGCTGGAATATGTAAACATACTTAAACTGATTAAGTATAGCCATTGTTTTCACACTTGGATTTTGAAATGCTTGTACTGAACTATAAAGTATCTGTGAGCCTCTTTCTCACTAAATATCTCCCTTCAGTTCCCTGCTGATCTAACATGCTTTGTCAAAGTTTTGATGTCTCCTTTGAATTATAAGAGATCTAGCCAATATATGAGGTAACTGTGGAGTCCCAGAACAGAGCTAGAGCTTGCAAGGGCCCACTGAGTACACTGCTGGTGCCTCACAGTGGGGTCACTACTGACTGTTATTTGCCTGGGGTGACTCCCAGAGATGCAGACCCCATGCAACCTCCACTGACAATCTTTTTTTTTTTTTTCTCAATGTATTGTTATCCTTATTCTTTTTCCTCTTAATAGGATACATGAACTTATGAACTGCAACTGCAAGTCCTCATGTCTGTCCTACCCATGATGGTCCTGAGGATTGGTTTCTTTCTAGGACAGTTTCCTCCCTTTTACAGTAAGAAAAAAATAATTAAAAAACATCTTTCTATCTTTCCACAGTCCTGCTTACTATACCCTTAACCATTTTTGATGCTCTTTATTAGACTTTCTATTGTTCTTCTGCCATTTTCTTGATGTATAATGTCTTTGAAGATAAGGCTTTGTCTATGCTCACAGAAGTGAAGGAATTCCTTTGGATATCTTCCACGATTTGCTGCCACTTATACAACAAAAGACGACAACTTCCTTGCAAAGTTATGCCATTTCCATGCCAAATCCACTGTTTCCAACTATGCTTATAGCTCTTAAAGGCCAGTAGTAGTTACCATTTGGCAGAGGACTGCTAGTTGGTGGTCCCCGCTCAGTTCCACATGGATTTCCCAACACTTCATGGGCAGGGAATACAAGACCATAGTAAGAGGTCACCTTTCACAATCAGACTTCAGCCATCTCAGTGGTTGATTGGTAACTTTGACAAATACTACACTAATTAAAAAAACCAAACCAACAGACCACGTCAACAAAACACCTTATGTTAAAACACATGCCCACGTAAAACATTCACAATTTCTTTTACTACAGTATCTTTTTCATGAAGCCCTTAAAAATATTAATCCTCGCAAGTTGTCTACAAAAAGACATTAACATTTCCTTGATCAGATGGAGAAACCACAGCTTATAGAGAGGTTAACTGCTCAAAGACACAGAATGAGCTGATGATGGTTTTAGACATCAGTATTTTTCTTATATTAAGCATGTTTTTGTTGCACCTGCAGGGAACGGGCAACTATATAATGCTTTTCAATCCACAGCTATGCACAAAATCTGTATTCTCCTTGATAATAAGAAGCAAACACTACATGGAAAGGCCAGTGCTCCACACCGAATGTATGCACCTAATTGCAAAGTGCAATTGCTGTCGAAAAGGAGAGCACTGTCCTTCCACACAGCTGATGGCCCCTACTCCCACAAAATACGTGACTCTGCATGTTCAAACAACAAAGCTAAATGTCCTCTGCCAGAGAAAAGCATGCCCTTTCTAAGTCCTTGGGTTTGAAGCTTACCTTTCCACATGCCACCATGGACAGGGCAAGCTGGTACCAGAGGTGAAATTCATCAAATGCAAACTTCATGGCTCTCTCCAAGCACTGAGAAAGAAATGTCGGGAGAAATATAAGATTTTAAAACTTACAACTGTTTATTTATAGCATTTGTCAAGACTTCTGCTTGGCTCAGTAATCAACTGATGGGAACCAATCTGTTGTGGCCAAGGTGGGTTTTTTTTGTTTTGGTTTGGTTTTTTACATAATTTTTTTCTCTTCTCAGTTCATGGGGCTTGCTAGCATATGCCATCACACTGTTCAAGTGCCTGCATATAAATTATTTGATGTCTCTAACAGTTCTGTGTAGATTTCTGGCCTGTGCTACCATAGATCTGTAGCTGCGTCTACTAATTGCCAACTCAGGTGCTTCATTTTCACCTTCCTGGGCAAGTTAATTTAAAGAGGGGCTGTGCCTGCAGGTTTCGTGTGGAAGTTTCAGCAGAAGCCAGGAGGAGGTACCTCAGAAAGCATGACATACTGCCCTCTTCTGCCCAGCGTGATACTGAGGAGGTCATACACTGCAGAAGCATCCCGGAGGCTGACAGCTCGGTCATCCTGCTGGTCTGGGGCTCGGCTGATCACTGCGTCCCGGTTTGCCTGGGCACAGACACAAATGAAGCATCAGACTCCAAATAAGCAACAGGGAAACAAGTCCGCCATAGGAGATTCCACCTATTACCCGTGGCACTGCGTTTAAAATCAGTTTGAGACTTGCTTTTTTTAACTCATACTGACATAAGGACAATGTTTCCATACAGATGTGGAGGAACTTTTTATCCACACGAAGCAAACTGAAGAAGATAGCTGCTCGTACTGAAAGGAACTGCTAGGAATACCTCATCTGGATTTGTTTATTACAAAAATAGAACATTAGAAAACAGACCTACCAAATCCCATTTCCTCAATAATTAGAAATTCAAGCCCACCCTTAAACCACATTCCTCATTACTTCAATTGCCTCCAACTGTGATAACTGTTCTCATGGCTGGTATTTTAGCTTCTGTGTCTGCACTTGATTTCTTCCCAACATCATGTGTTTTTGTAGTTCTTTTCTGCTACTCACTTTTTATTTTTTAGCTTGAGCAGGTTGCCTCAGTAATCAGATTTGTCTGCCATCAACTTAACGCAAAGAGAGGCCCGGCCACCCCAATACTCTTTTTTAAAATATATCCTATAAATGTTAATTTTGCATAATCTATCCATGTGCTGCTCAGCCTAGATCAAAACGAAACATTACTTTTGATGGAAAATGATCAATCTAGCAATTTGAAGGATATCCCAAAATATCATATGCCACAGACTCAGATTTAACTTGAGATCCCACCCTCCCTATTTTTTGAGCACAAAGAAAGAAATTTCAATCCCACTGTAAATGGAGAAGTCCTTCAATTTCGACAGGCAGAGGACATCACCCAGACTGCCGAAGCTCCGAGAGGGGCAGTGCTGGATACCGCTAAGCACTAGCACTGACCCACAGCACCGATATGCTGCCCTGGGCTCCTCAGCTGAAAGGGGTGCGACATCAGACATTCAGGTCTAGACATCTAAAAGATCAGAAAAATCAGAAGATTGCCAGCAGCTTCACCTGGGGCAAAGACAAACAAAATGTTCCCTCCCTGAAGTAGGGAGGTTAAAAGATGTATTTTATAATACTTACTGCTATAATCTTACATCTATTTTTTTCTGATTGCAGGGAGATTTCCCTCCCCCCCCATAAAAAGGTTAAACACGGGAATTAAGCGTAATAAAAATTTTCAGAAAATGCAGCCCTTAAAGCCCACGCATATTTCATTATGATTAAGCTGCAGCTGTTTCATCATATTATCTGTGTAATGCCCCAGTTCCAAGCACTCTTCATCACAGCCTCCAGCCGAGACAGCAAACACAATTAGTGACAACTAACACAATCACAACCAAGAGCTAAATGGCAACTGCAGTTAAAGGCAACCTGACAGGTCAAACTCAGTCTAGTGTTCACACAAATAGACTTACGCCAACTCTTGCAGCAATAAAAGTGTTTTTCTTTTTCGCATTACTGCAAAAGATGTAATTTGTTATTAAAGTTCAGAACAATAGGCCACACAAGAGATTGAAGTCAACCTCAAAGAGAAAATCCGGCAACTGGAGTACAGAAGCATTCATCTATCTTTATTAGCAGAACTAAACAAATATGAATAAAAAAATAAGTAGATGTTTAAACTCTGGATTTAACCCAAGACTGCTACATTCAAAGGTTAAAAGGAGTTAAATATACAGAACAATTCTGAGATTGCTACTGGAGAGAGTTAAAGACAAAGCATATACAAAACCATCTTTATTGCCAAGTGAATCCTCCTACACACATACAATAGCATTAACAATTTTTTTTCTGCACCGGTTACATTGTTATGACAAATTTTTGTAGAAAATAGCTACTGAGACAGCACCCCCATGCTCAGTAATCTCATTGTCAACCTCCCATTAGAGTCAGCTATAGCCTGAATCTTTTTTGGGTAGCCATCTAGGACTAGGCTCTGATTTTTAAGGTGATGCATAAACACAGATAGAAAATTAATCAGAACTGTTGAGTGCCCACTACTGTCTACTAACAGATATTGGTACTAGAGGCAAAAACATGTCCACATCCTGCAATAAGCAGGAATATGAGACATTACAAGGATGTAACATTCTAAAATTGCAGTCAAGCTGAACACATCGTAGTTTACCCAAGCAGTTTAAAACAACATATGCATAGCCATGACTAATACGCTTGCCAAGAAGGTCATAAACTTATTTTATTCAAACTTTCAAATATCAAAGCCATAGAAGGGATCTGCAATGTCTTACTCTCTATACTTGCATGCATAAAAGTTGCCACTAAGCAAATTAATTCTCTTCTATCCCAACAGTTTGTTGTTTTTTTTTTAACACTGAACCCATTTCCAATTGCTAATTCCAGTTGCTCAAAAAGCCACCACAAAACCCCAAGGAATTCTCACTTTATCACAGACAAAAAGAAAACCCCCAACAAACCACCAAACCAAATGGTGAAAACCTCGTAACAAACTGACAGCTGCAGCAAGAACATGGAGCATGTCTAACACAGCAACACAAATCATCATCCCAAGGCATCATTTAGTACTACTGCTGCGTTACATACAGGGCAGCGAAGGGAATGGGAATTGCTATTTCTTGAAATCCACTTGGGGAAACTGGTGTATTTCTGTGACCTGCTCACAGAGGAAGGCTACGGTTACCCGGCTCACCATTAGCCTTTTTGGTTTTATTGGTTTTTGTTGGGTTTTTTTTTTGTTTGGTTTTTTTTTTTTTTATATCATTGCCCTCGCTTATGTTTTTGTAAACTTCAGTTTGGCAATGAGAAATCCTGGTTGAGTACAGGTGCAATACACTTGTAGAGTTACTGCAACATAGCATACATCAGTTCTGTTGGATGGGGAATTTTACTGACTGAGGTCTAGAGAAATGTTTCAGTTTGCACTTGAGAATGCATAAATTCTAAGCCATTTACACCAGCAATTTTTCAAGACCTGTCTTTTTTTTTGTTGGTTTAGACCTCTGGTTTTCCTGAATCCTTTCTTCCACTTGTGCTATCTGTAGAACACTGTTCTACAAACAGCATATCAATAACATACACCGCAATTCCCAATTTGTCTCTTTGTAATAGAGCAACACAGAGATTCATTGCATTTGCGTATTTTGGGATAAATTAGACACAGTTAGTTGTGCAAGCAGGTGGCTCAGCAACACCACGAATCCTATTTGGGGAGGTAAGACGAATCCTGTCGTCAACCCTGACTGAGCAGCACACAGGATAGTGAACACCTTCTGCCTTACCTCTCCTCAGCCTAGAGACACAGCCCATCTGCAGGCCACACACATTCAGAAGGCTCCAGCCCAGGCTGGTACCCCTGCACTGACCCGGTGCCAGGCCACGCTAATGTCTCTGCCTCGTGCTTGAAGCCCCACTCAGGTGTTCAACCTGATCAGGCACAGTACCGGCTGGCACGCAGCAGGGCTTCCAGTCCTGCTCCAAACTGCACAACACTACGGGGCTTTCAGAGCCTCGTTGGCCCTGACAGCAGGGAAGAGATCTGCCTTTCTGTGGATCTGCAATTTAACTAACGACCCTGCTGAGCTACAGACAGCTTGTGCTTTTCCATCCACATAGACAATATACTTACCTGCAAACTAGATAAGCCACCAATACACAGAGGATTCATTGCACATCAATGACCCTGATAATCACAGCTTATTTATGGCATGTTTGTTACACACAAAAAGGAAAAGAGCCACAGCAAATCCAAACAGCCATTACTTCAGCAGTTATTACGCACACAGCTACGCTGCAGAAAATTAAATTTTACCACAGTACAACGATGTGCTTCTTAATAAAACGTCAAGCAATCACATGAATTACAATAGAGCATATTCCATGTAGCAGCCCCTTCTCACAGCAATTAGCTATGAAGTATGCTTTAATTGCTCGCTTTGAAACATGGCTCCCCCTGCTTTTTTTTTTTCCCCAAAGAAGAAAAAGAAAGCAATTAAAATCTTTAATGAATGCCTGCTGCCTGCCCCCTAATTCATGGGCATTCTAATGTTCAACTTGTGTCTTTTCATAATAAGACATAATTGCCAGATCCACTGCAACCCATCTATACAGAACACAGCATGTTTTACACAGTGTACTGTAATAATGTAATTGGTGTGATTCAATACTAGCATTAAGAGAGAAAAACAAATGCTATGTGTGTAAGATTGACAACAAGCCTTTGAAATCATGCAATTGATGCCTCTGCGGGGAAGAGCTGGGAAATATTTAGCCAATGTCCTTTGTCGGTTTTGCCTGTACTGCCAACAAAACGAATTAATTCTTCGCAATGGCACGAGTCCATTCACATGGAAGAGCCTACTGACTTTTCACCTAGGTTACTGATGATCTAACATTAATTACATTATTCAGGGTTGATTGCAGCAAAGGTGCTCAGAAGCAGGTGGCATAGAGAGGAATTACCGTACTCCAGCCACTTCCAAAACTGCTGTTACAGAGATCCCACACAATTTGTTCCATTTCAGACCACACAGCAAATGAAAACTTACTGCTTTGTGAATTGTGTGGCATGTGTCTCATTTCTGGTATGCAAAAGATATAGATTACTGGAACCCAACTCAGGTGTCTCAGCAAAACAGCCCTTTATTACTGGTTACAAATATAAGCATATATCTATATCTTATCTCTCCACCAGGTATATTTTAACATCTTACATAGTACCAGAACTAATTCTGTGAGCATCAATGAAAGAGACACAGATATACGCCCCCAGCCAACGAGCCCAATAACCCCACACAAAAGGAAGAGAGAGGGAGAAAGTAATTCAGTTTATGAGTACAGTCTTGGATAACAAAGTCATTTATCTGCCATCAGTAATTTGCATTCATGAAAGCTGTCTTCCAAGAATTTGCATCCTCCTTGCAAGTTCAGAGAGAAGACTTCCCACTACAAAGCAGAAGAAAGAAGCTTTCTAGCCTGTCTCCAGCAACTCATATCAGAACTATTTATTCAAGAGGCAACTGACAGAGGTGGTGTATTTCCCACTAGAAACAACCTGCAATCCACCTTTGCAGGTCCCAAACACATAGCTTTGCCTTGGAGACCAGAGACAGTCAGTCAGGCTTGTCATTGTAGACACATGGCCACGATTTGGCAGGAATCAGAGCAGCCGATCCTGTTTCCCATTTGACTCTTTCAGCTGCCATAGTCTGACAGCCCTCAAGAAAATACTCATGATTGTCATCCAGCTGTTGTATCATCATGTGGCTTGGTGTCATTGAAAAAAAAAATCCTACAAAAGCAACAAGATTATTCTCCTTTGCCAACCCATTTGTTGGACAGCATTGTTTTATAAAGCTAGAAACTGTAGAGTTAACAGGTCTTAAATATTTCTGAGCTTAATAAATATGGATTTGATCTTATTCTGTTAAAGGCATGTTCACAGACATGAGTTTGCTCTCACTAGTAAAAACAACAGGACAAGTCCCAGTATCTTCCCTCCTCACCATCTGTTCTGTGCTCTCAGGCTCTTCAAGGTCAAACTGCTTTTAGGGATTCAAATCAGAGATAAGATGTGGATGACATTTCTAATCTTTGTTGCACATGCACAGAATTTATTAGTTTTGGAATCAAGAAGCTTCATTTTCAACATGAGTAAAGTGAACACAGAGCCAAAAAAAAATAATTCATGCTACCTGGTGTGTTTGGTGGACTGCACCAGCCAGAATCCGCAGTCGTAAAAGCCAGCATTGCCAAGGGCTGAATAAAGGAATTTTAGACTGTACACTGGGCCTCAGATTCAAGAAAGCAAGATTTGTAAGTACAAAGAACTTTTTTTTTTTTTTAACCTCAAAAGTAAATACAATATATGATAGAAAATGTTCTATTCCTGGCTCTGAGAAACTTCTGGCTGACTTGAAGGGGCAGTAGAGTCAACTCAGAATACTCCTGAGAACAGTTATTAAAATAAACAAAACTGAAGCTAAGGGTGAGTCCTGCCAGACCTCCCTTGCCTACATCCCACATCACAAAGCACCAGAGTAGATGGTAGAGCCAGTGCTGTTCCCACAGGTAGCACAACGCAGAGAAACCACATAGTGGTAAGTCACAATATGCACTCCGTTCTCCCCACAAACACAGTGCCACTGGTTTTGATGGGTTAAATGCAAAAAGAAGACCAGTGGTTTAAAAATAGGACAGTCCATTCTTTCCAACATGTGATAGGAACACATCATTCTACCACAGCCTGAGCTTGTAAAGGCTGTCACCAGCTGGCCTCCTCCTTGGTTGGAAGGAGAGCATTTTCCTCCTCTCACAAACACAGCCCATCCATACCATAATTTGGGCTGTGCATAAGGAATGAAAATTTAGCCAGGAGGCCACAAACCCCCCTAAAGACAGCCCTGACTGTGGTAATTTTCAGGCTGCCCAATTTGTTTCACTAGATTCCTTCATGAGAACTCTACAGCCAACTACTGTGACTAAATAACAGCTGGCACAGAGGAGAAGCACTTGCCAAACTCAACAACCAGGATGCTTTTCACTGTTTACTGAGATGCCTGCGCTTAAGAAAATAGGTTCCTATTTTCATCAGGACTGTAAGAATACAGGAGGCAACTCAGGGGAGTGCTATGAGGAAAGAGGTCCCAGGCTTTCACTCCGTTAGCATACCCACAGAATAATCACAGCTATGAAGAAGCTACCATGTTATCTGACCATCTGAGAAACTTAGTCTCATATTTCACCTCTGAGGCAGAGTGAGCAAAATATTGAAGGAACCCTTTATTACCCCTCCAGAACATAATTCCCAGTTCATCCCACCAAAACCTGCAACGTGGTTCCCTTCCAACACAAGGTAAATGGATAAGAAGAAAAGCTGGAGCAGCACCCAAGCAAGAACACAGCAGCACTAATCCAGAGATGTAGGGTCTGGCTCACAGCATCTTAAAGGCAATTTCTTTTATTCCTTTCCCCCTTATGGGAACAGTTCTTTTAACCCCTGAAACATCTTCTGGGGGGTTGCACAGTTCCTGGTGGAGATGTTAGCTTTGCCTTCAGAGTACAAGACAAACAGAAAAACAGCGAAATTCAGTCGCAAACTACCTAGCATTGATCTACCCCCTCCCTGGATAGTTCAGGGAGGTGGGGGGAAGTTTTCCAGATGTATCCTTCTTGAAAAGCTACGATGTTTCCTGTTCATCAAATTTAACACCTATTTACTTTGAGGTACTCTGATGATTCATGCTCCTCCCCAATACATTTTTGCACTGTGTCCCCTCCTTGAGCTCATTTTGGAGTTTCAAAATTCAGGAACAGGCATGCAGAGCAGCTGTTTAGCTTTACAGTCCTGCAAGGGAGTTATAATGGCATAGTTGCTCTTTTGTCTCTTTAGAAATCAGACAGGAAAAGTACCTTTCTCTCAGTTTTGCTCAGAGCAATCAAAGTGCCAGAGAAACTGGAAAGACTCCATCAAGCCAACCTAACTATTTCCTTCTCATTTTAAGGAGTTCATAACTGTAGATACCAAAAGAATGCCTAATCCATCCAAAATCTTGGAACAACTGTGTTGCCTACTGGCCTACAGAAACACATCGTTATCACTTGTCACTGACACTCTCTCCAGGAAGGAATGTTATTCAGTTGTTAGCATTATATCATTAGGGAGACCTCAACTGGAAATCTTCTTATTAACTCATTTTCCATGTGCTTCAGCAAGTTTTAAAGAACGAGGAACCTCAAACAAACAGATGACAAATGTGTACATGAGAAAACTCACTAGCCTATAACAAAGCCGTCACGGAAAAGATGTCTCATGCCATAAATTAAAGAAAATTTCTTAGTACCATAACAGTAGAACTATAGGAAAATATTTATGGATTGCAAACATATGTAAGCATCAGATTGCTCCCTCTGCTCTTTCACTTCAGAAGCACATTCCTGTGGCTACTAAGTGTATTTCCACAGACCGCTGTATTTCTATATGCTTGCCCCCTATTTTTCTTAAAACAAACTCATAGCAAGCCTATTGCTAATGCAATGTTCCATTTCTCAAAACCAGGAAAGGCAGCTATGGTTCCTGAAGCGCTCAAATAATCAAAGATCTCGTAGTAAAGTGCTTTATATGCAGCAGAACAAAATGCCTTGCATCTACCTCCAAAACATACCTATATATAGAAGGCAGCGCTTAAGCAAACGCAGCTTGCTCATTTAGCCTTATAGTCAGTACAGTGGTCCAGTTTCTATCACGATCATTTTCACACTACTTCACTGATAACTCAGTTACAGAACCAGTTTGACTTTTTATGCAGTACTGGATAAAACAGGGATATAACTTTCACCTCTGTAGAGGCCAAGGTCCCACAAAGCCTGACTGCAAGCCCAGTCCCAGAAAAGGCTGAAGCAGCCCGCACTATCACTGCTTCAAACCCCTCCAGATCCTCCTCCCCACTCCAGTTAGTCTCGACAAGCTAAGCTGACATGAGATCTCCCAATTTTAACAAAAGTGCATGTGGTGTTCTACCAGTCGTCACTTCTGGAGTCTCAACTCCCAGTTACAAAAAGCCCTTCTAACTACAGAAAATCACTTGAAACAACAAAGCAGATGTACTGTAGAGCCTTACTCTAGAAAGCACTAAAACGGACACAGTAACACTCAGACATACGCAACAACTTCATATTTTGGGGGTTCTGCTTCTTCAATTTTTCCCTATTTTTATAAGCAACCAACATTAAATTGCCATGTTCTGAAGAAGTCTGTAGGAAAAAGGAAAGGACCTGAGCGAGAAGAACCCAACAAAGAAAAACCAAAGGAAGCAACAACCAAAACAAAACTGTGGCCACATTATCTCTTTTCTACTTGTCTGTTAACTGTTTACAAGTTCCTAAGAAGGTCATTGATGCTCCAAGGTTTTCAAATCTCTTGAGCTACATGTGACCATTTAAAGCACAGTAACTCTCCCTACACATTTTCAGAAAACACTCCTTGTACATTTTCTGTAGGCTTGCATCTTCTCGGTATAAGATGATCAATGGTTACTGTGCAGTTTTCCATGCAGTTTTTCTTCACCTTTTCCCCTTCCTCTTAAAGGTTTTTTTTTTAAAGCAATGTTACAAATAGAAGAAATCTAATTATTTCACTGTAGGTTCCTTATGGATGTTTCTGCATATGACAAACTCCCACCCTATATCACCATCATCAGAAATTGCCAAAGATCACTCAGGATTGAAACAGATAAAGTATTAGCCCTGCAGACTACAGAATGTAAGCAGGACATTATATCCTCCAAATGCCAAACAGCAGGAACCACCATCATGCCTGGCTTTAGCCAAGGCTCCCTTCCTTTCATTCTTGATCCATAAATCTACAGGGATGTTTTGAACGGAACATCTGTCCACTGACAATGTATCTGGATATCAAAACCTGCTTGCAGCTATGGTGAATGCAATCCCTTCCTCTTCCTGACAATCCCTATACCTTTTACTGATGTTCCATTTAATAAAAGCAGTGTCACTTATAAAGGAATAAACAGCATTTCCTGATCAGCAGCCTAATCCTTGCTTCTGTTTATTCTGTTGAACTAGGGAAGACACACAAAGCTAACTGAAGACTTGACATGGAAACACTAGATATTCCTTTGTGCTGTTAGTATTACAAACTCATTTTCTACTTACCATGGATTCACTAATTAAAAGGAGAAGAAGAGCCTCTTCCACGTTGTCTTGAGGGCAGTACGCACTGAAAGACAGAACACATTTTTCTGAGGAAGGTCAAGAATTGTCCTGTCAGTCTCTCTCTTGTTTCACAAGAGGAACAGTAACTTGAAACATCTTCATTCATAATTCATTTGCTAGGCAATACCTTCTTTTGCAGGTTTGCACAAATAAAAGCTCTGCAATATATCCTACATAAGCTATACTGAACCATAAATAGATTATTTCCATTTTAAAGCAAAGACAGCTATTTGGCTGGATCTTCTTCCTTCCTGGATTAAAAAAAAAATAACAAAATCAAACACTCAAGTTTGAAAGTTTTATTTTTCCAGCAGGCCTTTTGGTGGGAAGTTAAGAATCAAGAACACACAAAGCTACTACACGTGACAGAATTAGCAGTTCTGAAGAGTGTTCAAACGCGCTCTTTCCTCCTGCCAATACACAGAAATAAAAGAGAATGCTTACTTCTCTTCCGTATACAGCTCAGGCCTCCGACAGAGAAGATTGCTAATGTAAGACTGATCTTCCTTGTTCATGAACTCAGGAAGCGGATCAGATAAAGGGCTCCAGTAACAGTCTTCGCTGAGAGAATGGAGAAGTACTTGGGCTAGCTGTTTGGCTGCAGTCTAGAGATCAGTGAACAGTAAAGAAAAGGTCACATCAGTGAAGCCTTCTCCAGCACAAAAGATTCGCCCCTCTCCATGTTCCACCTTGAGAAGGAGATGGAACTTTATACTGAGACAGCAACATCACAGGCACTTTTTTGAGCATCTAGTGGTCAAAGATCTTTAAATACTTGCCTTCCAGTTCAGACACACAGCTGGCAAGCTGGGACTAAAACCAGGTAAGTTAACTTGATTTTGCAAAGCTATCTTTGGCATTTATCCTTGTCCCCACTCAAAAAAACAAAACAAAAAAACCCCACATTTTTTTACATTGCAAATCAATGAATATGAAAACAAGCACAGACACATCAAAACAGGTGGCATGTTCTGTGAATTCCAAGCAGCACAGAACTCTGATCTGTAGAGTACTGCCCAGCACAGAGGCAGGCTGAAACTTCAGCCCTTCTGTCCTAATTCTCATAAATATTATTATGGAACTTCTCCAAGTACTACATACATATTTTATATGCAATTTACACTCTGAGATGTGTTAATGAGACCAGAAAGAGTGCTTCTATTTTAAATACCGGGATAGGTATGATTGGTAAACTGAAGCATTACTCCATTTGAGGTATAACATCTATTGGACCAAATAAATCATTCTGAGGTTAAAGTTCCTGTTACCAGATTCAGAAAAATAATTAATTTTGGTGCAAGGTTCCTTATTTTCACCCACCTCACCACACATGAATTCACTGAATTAGTTTAAAACATAATCACAGTAGTGTGCACTGTTTCTTAAATGGCAGAAAGGGAGGTTTCATAGATGTACCTAGCAGATGACAAAATGATCTGAGTGTACTGACAATGCCTCAAAGAAATATTGTCGCATAAAACTTCCTGGAAACCCTAAGACCTTCCATGCACTCCTACTGACAAGTTACAGAAAGCTTTCTGTTTCTAACTAGGTTTTTCTATGCTTTTTATAGCAAATAACCATAAGCAAAATAGCCTAGGGCCTTGCAACATTAGCCGGTATCATTTTATCATCTCAGTGTGTAATTATTTAGTCAGTCTTACCCTGAGGAGTCAACTCTCCTATATTTTTTCCTACAGTCTTAGAGAGGAGGGAAAAATAACATGCCAGCAACAGAAAGATCTCTAGTGGTTCACAGAGAAGTAGGAGCACAGTTTGTGATAAACCTTTCAAAAGGCAAGCACCAAATACCTTTAGTGTATTTAAATTTAACAAACAGTAGAGTAGCTGTGTAAATTAGCTTTGCTCTTGCTTTGAATAAGACCAAACAAACTAGAACAGGTTAAGGCTCTGATTTATGTTATTACTGCCTTTGGCTAAAAAAAGCATCATTATGCTTCAAGAACACTGATCCCACAAATTAGGAAGAAAAAAAATAATTAAAAAATCACATGTTTCACTTTCATGCTTGAAAAACTTGTTTAATTAAGCACATTCCTCCCTTTTCCCTCTTGACAGTTCTTCAAAAATAAGTAAGGAAATGAAATGAAAATGCAACTTCAAGCAGAATGGAAATCCCAAGAAAAAAATATTGTATGAACACCTTCCCATTTCCCCTTGGGCATAAGTCCCCCAGGGGTGTTGTACGGCTGTCCCCAGCTGCACAGGAACAGGAGCACCTGAGCGCCACATTCTGACACAATACACACGAACACCAGATGGTTAGACTCATTTCAGCAAAACGATAAAACAGGTGAACAAGAAAACTCCCCTGAATCCCGATCTCAGTCCGGAAAAGGATGTTTGAGTGTGACAACTATTTAAGTCACCTCTTCTAATTCCCTGCACAAATTTCCACTGCATCTGCACTGTCAATTAGGCATTTAAGGTGAGCCCAAGGCAATGAGAAGATCCATTTCCAGAAAAGAAGTTCCAAAATACACAGACAGGAAAGACCTCGGCAAAAAAGTACCCAGGATAACCTTTCTGCTCACACTTTCACTGTGGCTCTGCATTTGCACATGAGCTAGACACACAGCCCATCCACTGGAACTTGGACATCTCCAAAGGGCTAAACAAAACCCATGCTCAACTCCCTTCTCAAACTTCTCTGGAATTACACAAAACGCAAAGCTGAATGAAGCACAAAAGTTTAGTCATATCAACATCAGTGCTTTTAGGGCTGCAAAGTTTTCATTCATGTTCTAAAGACTGGTGTTCTCCATGCTGTTGACCTTGTCACCTCCCGAGTAAATTAGGGACAAGATCTCTTAAAAGGGCAGACAGAGAAGAACCTGTTAAAGGTCTGGTAAGTTTAACAGATATGTTAATAACTTTCTGAATTACTTTTTTACCAGAGGCACTTCGCGTAACAGGTTGCAGAATGCCAACGTTAAAAAAGTAAATTAAAATCAGTCTGTACAGTATTGAAAGGGAGTTTTACAGGAAGAAGTACTTGAGTCTAAAGAAGCACTGCTCGTTACAAAAGTCCAAAGTATTTAATGTTTCTATATGCAAATGCAAAAAGGTATGCAAGCATACACTGAAAAGCAAACAAGAAAGAAAACAAGACATTTTCAGTTGAGAACAGCACTGTCAAACTAAACACATCCTTATTTCTATCATGGCTACAAAACCCACCAAAAAAAACCAAACCCCAAAACCCAAATAGCCTACATGCTGAAGGCTCCAAGGTTTTAATTTGTCTCTGAGTTAAGTGCATCACTGGACACATCATTTCAGAAGTAAAAAAAAACCAAACAACTAAAAGAATCACAAAACACCCAAAACCTTCCCGTTTCCCACTTATTCCCCTTACCATTTTAAAGGTCTGAGTAGCTTTTGTTTCCACAGTTCGTAGTATTTCTCGCAGACTCCTCATTCCTTTCACAATATTTCTATGGGAAAGGCAGGAAAAAAAATATCATTAAAAGCCAACACATTGGAGACAAAATCTTTTTATGATGCACCAAAGCTTGGCAACAAACTTGACATTCAAACAAACCCATGAAACAGTCACCAATACTGAGTGCGCACTAGTGAGACAAGTCCCTCTGAGGTGCACACAGGACAATGGCACAGAGCGAGGCAGTGACTGTAGCATGCCTACTCCAGATGGCTTCCTAGGAGAAGATCACATTCACATTTGACGAACAGAGGGGACATTTGGAAGCCTTTCATAGCTCATATTTATAAAGCAGATGCTGCTTCTTAAAAGCATCCACATCTCCTCTTCATACACACAGATTGTACTTGTTTGAATTATATTGAGCTTATGCGCTGCTCTTAAATGACGATTCCTTTTAGGTGGTGCTTAAACGTCTTGTGCCTGATGGTCCAGGCACATGACGAAATTACAGTGGTCTAAATAGGTTATTAACAGCCAGCTAAATTGCAGTAAGTATCTGCAAGCACACTTAACCTGCAATAAGAAAATGAGGACTTAAAAAAAATAAAAATTTCACATTACTCTGCATATACCATGAGCAATTAAAACAGACTAGTTGTTAAATGGCATCTTAAACACACATCTGAGCACTAAGAAAGATGCAGAGAGGCAGTATTAAACACCAGACACACAAGTTATCACACTTTGAGCCTGTCAGCTCTTCAAGGCTAAAGACTTGGCCTCACCACCACAGGAACTACAAAATGGTTTTGTTCACTTTCCTTCCAAGGTAGGAGCTATGCAAAGAAATACAAGTTAACAGAAAAAGAGCAGTGTTCTATTAAACTAAAGACATCCAGATAACCAGTTGCACAGGTACGTTAGCTGCCAGTCCAGCTTATTCCAGCAGAATTTTCTGTGCAGACAAAACCTAGATTTCATTTTAAAAACACACAAACCATTTAAACCTTTTCTGTAATCTGATTAAATGTTGAAAGTAAGCAGTACAGGCTGCACTTGTACGCACTTTTCATGCGCTGCAATTCTTCTTGCACTCCAGAATTGATGACAAATATCTGAAGAAATTGAAGCATTTTTGGGAAAGGGAGGAGTTTGATCATGTTTACCATACATACTGGCTACATAAAATGCCACCCTAAAGCTTATGGTCACCAAGTCACAGAATGCAAACACATGTGGCCTTACTTTCAACAGTCATCTAAACTTTTTAAACTTTGAGCTTATCTGTACATTACTTAGTTGTGGGCAATCTACAGACAAGCAACAAAGTAAGACAAGAGCAAAAACACCGAAGCCTTGCCCTTGCAAAGAAAATCAAATGCTTTCTTTTTTCCTTCCACTTTCTCCTACATAAAAGATGTGCATCGAATTTGTCAAGGGAAAAATGCTCAGGGAAGTTTTTGTAAATTGGACTTTAATGCTTCAGAGCAAGCTCTCCAATTACAGAGCCAAGACACCTGGTGCTTTTCTGTGAGTTCAGGAAAGACTATACCCACAAAGATGCAGTTCTGGACCTTAAACTGAAGAAATCAATAAAGCATGTTGTGATATTTACGCACAAGCAGTTACACGAAATCCAACAGAATTATTCACATGCTATCTATTAACAGAGAGTCAAAAATCAGTAAGTTCCTCCATGTAAATAAACTAAACCTGCTCAACTGCTCTCCTAATTAGTGAAAACTACTGGCATTTCTTGCGCTTCCTTGGGCTCCATAAGAGGCTGGGCAGAGTTATGCTGTAGAACAGTTCTGCAACATTTTCAAAAATCCGTATGTTTAGATTTCTTGTTAGGATAACAGTATTTGTCTTAATAAAGTGTCAATGAATTCCATTAACTAGCAACACAAAGAAGATTAGCAACCATTTGCAAAGCCAATTAATTTCACATTTGGCACATACTTAAGAGATGAAAAACCTCAAGGATGTGCTAAAAAGAGACAGGATTTTTTTTTTTCCTAGAGAACTGTAACAGCATTTTAGTTCTACTTTTCAGACAAGGCTATAAACCAAGTTAAGCTTCATGGCAGAAACACCTCACTCTGGGGAGAAGGGGTGAGCACAAGGAAGGAATGAATACTGACACACTGAAGTGAATGAAAAGAATAAATGGCAAATTGCTGCCCATCTGCAAGAAGTCAGGGTTGAAACCATGAACAAACACCTAGGAATACCTTCAGTGCAAGGCAGGAGTGCAAAATGAGCAGCACAGGAGGAGCACCGAGCACCTCCCAGAAAAGTGTGTGTTCAGGGCCTCTCAGAAAGCACTTGCTCTGAGCTCTCAAGTCTGAAACATGCAATGCATCTGACAACACCAGTTCTACAGGACAAGGACTTGATTTGGCAGCTTTTTTATTTTGAGCTTTATCAAGCATTATTGAGCTGTGACAAGAAACAAAGCGCACCTGCCAGCAGTCTGCAAACATACTTCACTATAGAAGTTTGTCTTTTCACTCTACTGTTCCAAGCCAGGAGGCCATCTGAGCACACATCTCATTTTAATCATGTGAACTGCTCTACTCACAACAATAAGGAACTTTTTGTTCCATTATTATGCACGCTTGAAGAGTTTTTTTTTTTAATTAGGACATGAAGAAAAGTATGTGTTTGAAAAAAAATACATGTACACAGATAAATGAAAAATAATATAAAGAGAATGCTTCCAGCAATTCACAGTGAATCCATTTGATCTTGTCTAGATCAGAAACTAAGCAATCTTGAGCCCCTGCAGGAATCAGATAGAAGACTATCTGGAAGTACCAGGTACTGCTGCCTCAAGCCATGCCATCATAAGTGAATATCAGATCAGGGAAATCAAATGAGTTGGAAGAATCCATAGGTCCCTACTGCATTGCTAAGATGACAGAGAAAGAAATCAGAACAGGAAGGAAAAAACAAATGCCTGATAAACTGCTTTTGTTTTAACCACAGAAGCGGTAAGAAAGGCATTTTTAACAACATGATGAAATGCAGTTCAGGATTTAATTATAACTAATCAAATAGAGAGCAACACAGAATACATGACAATATGAGAGCAACACTGAAGAGAAGGACTTGGAAGTGCTGGTGGATGAGAAGTTCAACATGAGCCAGCAATGTGTGCTTTGAAGCTCAGAAAGCCAACCATGTCCTGGGGCTGCATCAAGAGAAGCGTGACCAGCAGGCTAAGGTAGGGCATTTTCCCCTACTACTTCACTTTTGTGAGACTCCACTATATGAATACTGCATCCAGCTCTGGGGTCCCCTGTACAAGAAAGTGCCTCACCACTTCCTAATATCTAAACTAAATCTAAGCTCCTTCAGCTTAAAACCATTACCATTTGTCCTACTGCTATATGTCCTTGTAAAAAGTTCCTCTCCAGCTGGCCTCTGCCCAGCTTCTTTTGCATCTTTGCATTTTGACAAGGTTTGTAATTCATACTCTCTCCTTAAACATCTGTTCATGGACAGGCACAAAATGCACCTGAAGAAGTAAG
Source organism: Heliornis fulica (assembly GCA_013399135.1). NCBI lineage: Eukaryota > Metazoa > Chordata > Aves > Gruiformes > Heliornithidae > Heliornis > Heliornis fulica. The sequence goes on from VXBZ01003994.1 coordinate 977,046, forward strand.
ACTTAGATCCTCAGACACTTGTGAATGAATATACAAGGCAAGGCAACTAAATACCACCAAGCACATTAGAAATTTCTAATGGCAGCCTAACAGAAGTAGGGTGCTATAAAAACCAAACAAACAAAACCAACAGCAAAACCATCAAAATCAACCAACCAAAAATAAAACCAAACCCCAAAACCCAGTTCAAAACAAAAGCTCAGTACTCATCCAGATCTATCCAGTAGGCAGCGAGGCTCACTGCCAAATTACCAGCTGCAGTCTCTTGGTGTCCTCGATAAATTGCTACATTGTGAGGACTGGAGATAAATGACAAGACAGTCCACATAAAATCCTCAGCAGAGATGAACAGCCTGGCAGACTGTCCTACCTGTCTCTGCCCATTAAATTCTACTGTAAAACACGATATACATGAAGTTGCTCTTTCAAAGTGCCCTTGCGACAGAAGCCTGCAAAATTTCACAAAGGGAACTGAACACACTAGAAAACTGACAGAAGAGAAAGCATTGTGTAAGCTTTTCCTACTAGGCATTTTCATCAGCATTTTCCAAAGTAACTTAGGTCCTAACTTGAGGAATCATAAGGACATTTGATTTATATATGCTTAATATTTTTCAGAAATCAATTTTCTTCAACATTTCCCACCTAGAACTTCCAAAACCAATCACATCCTCTTGAAAGCTCTCTGTCTTGACTGAGAAAGTCCCCATATACTTCAAGTTCCATTAAGAGAGCAGCACACTTATAACCATTACTTCACATGGGTGAAGCCTAATTGGCCTAAGAAAATACATAAGAGTATCTTGACCAAAGCCCCCATAACAGTAGTAATACCTGTTCAATACCCTGAAAGGAAAGGCAGTAAGGAATGAGCCTGATCTTCACACATCCACATCAGGGGAAAAAATGCCACAAAACCCAGTGCAGATGTTAACATGAAGGACAAATGGCTGCCTCCTGCAGTACAACAGCCTCTGCCTGTCTACATTCTGCATACATAGCATCAAGTTCACTCACTGGAAGACTAAAAGAAAGCTTAAGATGCAGCAGGGCTAACAACGTCAGGAAACTCGTCTTCAGCAACACAGTAGTTTTAAGTCAACATCTTATTAAAAGCATCTGGGACTTCCACAGCTGCAAGGCCAGCAGGCCTTGCAGCTGGTGGCTCAATGCCTGAAAGGGAGACCAGACCTCTGCACTGGTGCCTTCTTTCCACCTCACACTGCAAGAGAAAAGGGCACCCTGAGCGGAGCATGCCTGTTCTGCTACCTGGAACAAAAGCATTACAATACCACTCCTATCCCTCAGCTCTTCTGCCTGGTGAGACAAGAATAAAGCACTCACTATTCCTTTTGTACACATGTACCACTGGGGAAGGGCATCCCACCTGAGAGGACCTAGTCCCCTGCCAGCTTGACCATTCATCATCCAAGGTCTTTTTCCTACCTGAACACGCTGGAAGCAGCGAGAACAAAAGTCTTTCCTTGAGCTGTTCAATATCAGGTGGAGAAATTTATTATACACATGAAGCATCCTAAAAGCTTCTTCCCACTTCCCTCCTGTTTCCTTAATATATCCCAATGCTGCTTATGCCCTCTCGTGGCAGAAACCACACATTCATCACAACTGGGGGTACAGAGACAAGCTGTGGAGTCCCAGCAGACTTTTCATTTCCTTGGCTGCTGTTTCTCACTTGCACTGGAGGAGGTGAAGAGCACATGGGGTTCCACTCTTGTACCAGACACAGGAGCTCCATGGCACCGACTGGGATGCTGTTTCATCAGGGGACAGCTACAGAGAACATTTTGCAGATATTGCAGCAGTTCAGTTTATAATCAAAGTGCTGCATAATTCACAGATACATTTTAATCCCAAATAGCTTTCCTGGAGGGTTTTTTGTGGTTGGGTTTGTGGTGGTTTTGGGCTTTTTTGTTGTTGTTGCTTTGGTCTTTTGGGGTTTTTTTAAGGTTGTCATTACAATAATGTGGGAAGAGAGCAAGCAGGGCCTACAATAATAGCTGAAACAACCCCCGGGACATACTGAACTGTTGAAGACCAAATTTTGAAATGCCGCTGAATAAAATGAACACAAATGAGTTTAATATTCAAAAGGTGTCTAGAGGACATCAGTGCCATGTGTTCAAATGGGATTTTGTTTTAATACATACTTAATGAGTCTACTGTTACGGCCTGTGCTTTCTACTTGCCATGAGAATAGCAAAAGGCTAAGAAAGCATGTCAACCACTACCTCACCTGGGAAAACAACTCATCTGTCCCTTACTGGCAAGGCAATACTGAGCATTGTAGTACTACTATTATTATAATACTACTATGCTTCATAAGTCCTTACTTCCTTTGCACACAAACTTCACCTGACTAAAGGGGTCATTTGGGCTTTGTATGTTTGTAAACCTATGGGTTAAACAAAGCTTACCTTCACCTGAACATGCAAGCTTTTAATGAAAGAATGTGGAACATACAAGCCATTCACAGCTGCATTTAATGTCATTCCTGGGGACCAAAAAAAAAAACAAAACCAAAAACCAAAAAACCCTAACCTAGCAAAAAAGCCTTAAACAAGAATCCCTCCTCCAAAGTAAACAAAACCTCTAAGTTTTCTACAGGAGTATTTAAAATGATTTTTGCTGGGAATTTTTTTCCCCCTTTCTATTATTTTCCTTTCAGTCTCCCTTACTTCGTGCTTTCTCCATCTTACTCGGTAGGAAAAGGAGTAAAGGAAATTTGATAATTATATCTTTAACTGAGGGTGAAGGTAAAAATACCAGCCAAAATGATACCCTTCCAAACCAATTTGAGTGACTTTTTAAGACTTTGTCCTTCAATATCACAGAGTATTACGAAATTCAGTATCCAATCCCTTGAAAAAAATATGATAACATGTTGCAAGAACAGGACTGGGAAAGGATGGATTTTTACATTTACTGTTTACACATGGTGAAGAGACACTCTTCCTATATGGTAATCTTGCCATCAGCTTCACAGAATTGATATTTTGAAGACACAGACTGTTTTAGGGAAGTGTGCCCTCACCAATGGCTTTTGGAAGTGCGTATTTGCAATTTTTTTTTTATTATTCTTAAGAAGGCTTTCCTTGGGTGAAATTCACTGTAGGCTTGCAGACACCCACTTCTCATGTCCCTTAAAGGTTTACTGGCAGCTGTATTTCAGCGGCATAACAGACACCTTGGAGCAGCACTGCTCCTGCACATTTTCTTTCTAGTGAAACTCCAGAGATTTGGGTATTGATTGGAACAGTTAAGATCTTAAATAAACAAACAAACGAATGAAACTACCCTTAAGACCTTAAGACTTCACTGAGCAATAAACCAGGCCCCATGGCTGAACATTTTAAAAGTACACAGCAGTGCAAATTCACTCTCTTTACAGTCAAACTCCCCTCATCTCTGAAGGGAGCAGAGATGAGTCAAGACAACAAAACTGTTCTACTCCACCCTCCTCATGGGTCTGGAAAAATGAGGCTTAGTACTCCTAAGAGACACACACACACAGAGATATAGGAAGGGCAGAAGGACGCTGAGGGAACCTGAGGTGAACCAGCAGCAAAAAAAGTCACAACAGGACACATACAAAGGAAAAAAGACTTTATCTGTTCTGGGACAAGACATGCAACATTATCTGTTTTTATTAACATCTGCATCCACCTACCCCTTCTTTAAATGAGTCACGTAGGCACTTTGTAGAGCTGCTTCCAGGAAGTAGGAAAGTTCAAACTCAGAGTAAGTAACATGGCTGCCCTTGATAGTCCTTGAATGTGTGTTGTTTAAAGTCTGTGAGGAAAGAAATATTTGGGATTACAGACCTCTGTTTGAACTAGTCAATTCCTCATGAGTCAGAGACATCTCCATCAATAACATGTGAGCTTCTAACATCAGATTCCTCCTCAGACTACTTGAAAACTTACCTTCATCAGCTATTCAACAACCTTTCAAAGTCAACTTTAAAATAAACTACACAGTGACTTCCACAAAACATTCTGCATGAAGTATGCATTTTGAAACACCATCCCTTATTACTTTCCAACTTTTAATAAAGTAAATAGAAAGCTACACATTAATACCAAGGGCTTCAGAAGTACTACTTCAATCACACAGATCCAGCATCTTGCACAGAAGTAATAATGAAAAGTTCGAGGAGGTAAGTCTAGTTTAACCTACATAAATATTTGTTAAGAGTTCCTAAGCTATCAGGAGTCCTGATGGAAGAATCTTAGCCTTTCCTCTGCTTCTCCTACCAAACCCTACTCGCTCTTGCTTCCGTATCGGTAACAAACAGCTTCCATTGCTGAAAGTTGTTTTGTGTGGACTCTCCAAAGCAGGGTTTTACCTCCGGGGATGGGGAAGACCTATGGACTTCTAGTGCATCAGTAATCCTGCATCTTTGTCTCTGAACCCAGAATATGCACAAATTACAGTTCAAACTCTTCTCTGAAAATACAAGCTGTCAGTATCAACATTTACAGTGTCCAGCACTGACAGTAACGTGTCCTTCCACAAGGGAAGGACAGTACTTAAAATTTTCATTTAGCTTTTTTCCTACAAGAAACAGAGCAGATTTGTTCTAATGAATTTTTATATATGCACTGAGTTTTGGGTTTTTTTTCTTAATTTTAAATTAAAAACAAAGCCTGGAATAGACGCACACACTTTGCTCCTGAGAAGAGCAGAAATATCTGATCTGAAGGCTACAGGCTGTTAAGTTACAGAAGAACAGAGAGCATGCATTGCCATCAGTGCTCCTGGTGTCAAGCATACCACGTGGCAAAGGAAGGGCGTGAAAGCAGATGGTGTGCCCTTTTAACATAACTAGGCAAAGTTACAAAGATAGAGACCACTAAGCATGTGTCCAGCAAATCAAGGGCACCTATTACAGCTCAGTTGAGTGCTCTCAAGTCAACTTATGTAGCATCCCAACCAACCTCTGGCTAAGTAATTACTTGCTATTAATGATCTAGCTTCCTCCAGTCTCACTTGAAGTGAAGTACTGACAGTTAAAACTTGCTATGGCTGACCCAAAAAAGGTTACTTGCAGCTTGTTAGAGACTTTGGTATCTATTACTGTTGTCTCATTTACATGACAGATATGCAAAATGTCTCAGGTTCTTTCATGCTGACACTTGTTACATAAAGTTTGTCGTCACTCTTCAGTAAGAGTTAAACTTGAGATATAACCTAAGCCTACCTGAAATATTCAGTGCTTTACCACAGACAAAGCTAGTTTGCATACCTCATTCTCAGAGGACACAGAGACCAGATAAACTGCTGTTTTGCAACTGCTTATACTGACACAACTCCTTCCAACCTGCATACTCCTTGCATACTTCTCATGCTCCTTATTGTCTACAATCACTTGGTATTTCCCCATCATTTCTGCTATCAAAACCCTCGAAATTCCACCCAGGCCACCAGGTAACACTCTGAGAATGTTTCTTCTTACCTTTTCAAGCTCCTGCAAGTACACCTGGGCAATGACACATGCTGTCTCAAAACAAGCTATGACTTCCTCCTCTCTTTCACAGAGTCGAGCACGTGAAGCAATGGAGTTGGTTGAGCGCTCCAGTGACAGACCTGCAAAATGGCAACCCCTTCTTTAACTGGAGCTCACCAACAGTGGTACAGCCATGTTACTCTTTCATTTACCAGCTGACAGAAAAATTTTTCCATGGGAGGGTTTCCTTCTTGTTCTAGTGACTTTCAGAAAAAGACCCCCAGGAAAATATAATTCCTATGCATGCAAGGCAATTTTGTCATGCTGCTCTAATATACAGAGCCACTTCACGCTTCTACAGTGCCTTTCAAACACTTTACAATGGAAGAACATTATGACATCTCCAGTAGGGATGAGCAAGCAGAGAAGTTCGGTCTATATGTCCAAAGACTGCTATAGATCTTGGGTACTTCCACGCAAGTGCTGTTTCAGGGTGCTTTTGCACCCTGACACTAGATTTAAGAATTTCTAAGCATCCACTACTCCAAGTGAAGCTTTAAATAAACAGCAGTTTTGAGGGGAAAAAAAACCTCACTGGAAAATGATACTAAAACAAAGTTGGAAAAAATCTGAGGTGTCTCCTGGAAAATCTGAGCACATGCAAACTGCACATGGACACACAGCAAGGTCTTGGCAAGGTACAAGAAACTTAACCACAAGATCATCCACTTCTCCAAAAGAAAGGGAAAAAAAGCTTGGAGTTTTTGATACTAAAGCTCTTTCTTGTGTCATCATCCAAGCCCACCCACAAAAAAAAAAAAAAGCAGCATGTTAACTGAAGACCCACAGCTACTGTCACTAGATTAAAATCCTTTATTAGCAGTTCCTTGTCTGACATCACATGTGACACCCCTTATATCTCTAAATCTATGTGGGGAGGCTACAGATCCACATACCAATCTTATTCTGATCCATGAAGGTTCTGGTGCCACACTGGATTTCTATAATACACCACCGCTTGGAAACTCAGGTCTTTTACACCAAATACAACTGCACTGATGCCCAGTAGCCCAACACAGGTTGTAAACAATTCATGCTTCCCAATACATTTCATATATAACAACACTCTCTAATGCCAATGACATATGTGTAAGATGTAACACAAAAAAAGAGTCTTCCTGGCACAGCAGTGACGAAAGCAGGAAGAGTTCAGTTGTCTGGACAGCCTCTCCAAGGAAGTTATTTAGACCACTGCAGCATAGAGCAAAGGATTCTATTCAAGGTGAAGAGCCACCATGCATACCAGGAGCCATGCTTTTCTAGGCACCTACAATCCTGGGAAGCACAGCATCTCAGCACAGCTCATTTTAGGAGTCTGACAACAAACCACTGTGAGAAGGCAATGGGGAGTCAGGTTTCCCCATGATGAATGATGCAGTACTGAGGTTCTTAGGCAGTTCAACATTTCTCTTCTGTCCCCTTGGTTACTCTGCTAGGACTTTCCCTACCTCATATCCTACACTAGAGCCAGACATGAGCAGTTAGTTCAGCCCATTGAGAGAAGAAGGCTGTGTCCAGCTCTGGGGATCACAGTACAAGACAGACATGGGCCTGCTGGAGCAAGTCTAGAGGAGGGCTACAAAGATGATCAGAGAGCTGCTGCACCTCTTCTATGAGGACAGATTGATAGAGTTGAGCTTGTTCAGCCTGGAGAAATCTCCAGAAAGACCTTAACAGTAGCTTTCCAGTACATATGGAGAGCCTACAAGAAAGCTGGAGAGGGGCTGTTCACAAAGGCAAGTAGCGACAAGACAAGGGGTAATGCTTTGAACTAAAAAGGATAGACTTAGGTTAGATATCAGGAAGAAATTCTTCCCTGTGAGGGTGGTAAGGCACTGGCCCAGGCTGCCCAGAGGAGCTGTGGCTGCCCTCTCCCTGGCAGCATTCGGGTCCAGGTTGGATGGGGCTTTGGGCAATCTGGGCTAGGGGACAGTGTCCCTGCCCATGGAAAGGGGTTGGTTGGAACTAGATGGTCTTTGAGGTACCTTCCAACCCAAAGCATTCTGTGATTCTACGCTCCACTGGTGCAAGCTCAGGAGGTGGCTCCCCACTTCATCCACCCTCTCCCAAGTCAGAAGTGCACAGCACATCCCCTCCAGGACCTGTATGTTGGAGAAACACACATAAACACACTTCACCTTTGAAAATCCTGACCACAGTAGAGCAGGGAGAGCGGATTTACTTCGAACTGACACCATGTGGGGGACATGGACTATGATTATCTTGCTGCTTTCAACCAATGTATTCTGTATTCTCTCCTTTCTACTGACATAGAGCTTGTAGACCATCAAATTTATAATATATTTTGTCTTCCAGTCGCTCTACAAAGTCTCTGGCTTTATATCAGGGGCTGTTTTCCTATTATTTCAAAGCTTCTATTTGCTAGCCCTGTTGCTATGCAGTGAAGGGAAAAGGAGTGCATTAACTCTCTGTACAAAAAAAGAAACCATACAGTGCTGAATCCAGAACAACCAACCTACAAAGGGATCTTAGATCTGTCTCAGTTTCATCTATTTCTGAATTTCTGGTCATTCTCTTTAACTGAAAATAAATTTTAAGAAGTGCTGTATTTTGGAGTCACCATCCTTTTAAGTGCAAAGTGGGGCTGAGGGTCCCAAAAGAAATCCAGTACAATCCACTAACATTCATACACATGCAGCATTTAGTCAAACTGCAAGAGTCATCCTAGCACAGTCTGTATGGGGGTGGTTATCATGGGAGATGTCACACAGAGCAAACAGGCTGATAAAAAGCCATTTACATGCATGCTACAGCCTGCTGCAAGGAGCTACTACTATCTCTGAGCTCCAACACAAGGGGCTTAAAGCAAGCAGCCTCTGTCACCACCACGTACTGATAACACTGCCCATCCATGCGGTCAGGAAACTGGAGGCAGGGCCTGTCAGAGACAGGGGAATGAACACCTCCGGGGGGTTTCTTGCTACAGTAAGTACAGAGCAATAACCAGTATATTAAAAAATGACACAATGCTACATTTCACACATTTTTCTACTGGGAAAGGGCAAGAAGGAAGAATGACCCCCATGACGTGACATCAGTCATGGTTCTTTCTGCTAATACCACATGCACTGACATAGTATCATCAGAGTACAGAATCTTCCACAGAATCCAAACAGGGCTATTCTTCCCTACCACAGAAATTAAAAACTAGAGCAAATGGACTGTAAATCCCATAGACAAAATGAAGAACAGAAGACCAACAACAAAATTTCCCTACTCTTACAGCCACCAACTCAGTTCCCACGGCACAAAGCCCCAGTTACAGACTTGCTCGAGATGCAGTTGTACAAGACTGTTTACAACTCCTCCAGTCCTGAGAACACAAGATTCCACTAACTCTTCTCCCTCCCTTCCCACCATCCCCCTTATCTGCACTGAAAAAGCTTTGTAGCACAACATATATTTTTAATTCAACTCTGTTCCCAAAAAGCATCAGAAAACCTCAAAAGTGCATACTACTTCCATGCTGGATTTAGCAAGAGAAGCATAACTCTTGCTAAGACAGAACTGACTTACAAGTAAAGCATAAAGCCATGTTTTCTTGGTAGCTGATTAAGGTAGAGGGACGTGGGTATTTTTCTCAACCACTTCAGATAATACCAAGTTATAACTTAATCTTTACTAAGATTTTTGTCATATGAATCGGATGCCCAAATTTAGATACACACATATATACCATAAGATTTTATACAGTGAAGATACAGATTTCTAACAGAGTATAGCCCAAGTTCAGGATTTAAGAAGACATACTTCCAGATTATCCTTTTTAAAAGGTGATGCTTTCTACCCACTGCAGAGGCAGTAATTTTCTACGTACAGAAACAGTGATTTTCTTTCCTGCATAAAGGTAAGGGTCCCATTTACCTTCTCTAGTTCTTCCAAAGTCTCATCTCTGGCTCTTGATCTCTTTACATTCTTTGAGCCTTCTTCTCCCCTTCTAAAGCTAATCTGCCTTTATGCCAGAAAAAAACCCGTAGAACTACACAGTTTATAAGAGGCATCATGAACTAATTCCTTCCTAGAGCAGAAACACGTTGCTCTCTTATAGAAACCTGAATGGTTAGATGTTATGAAGGCTTATTCCACTTTCACCTCATGCAGCTCTTGCCAAGGGAAGATAATATATCATGTAGCTCCAGTGGTCTGAGGTAGTGCTGTTACCAGAACTAGAATGTACATGTGCACATGGACATGTAGTATCAGATTCTCGGCAACTTGAGATCAAAATTCATGCTGGCAATGATCCCAGAAGGTCCACGATCCAGTTTTCTGCCCAAGTCAGGGTCAGCTCAGGGTCACCCAGGCCAGTCTCAAAAGCCTTGGCACATAGATGGACTGCACAACTGCAGCTTTCTTCTGTCCCTCCAGTTCATAAATTTGTTCAGTAAAGAGCAGCATCCCTCCTTCTAAGTAGGAGAAATATACTAAGCCACTCATAGGTTCTTTTCATTTTAATTTTTACACAGACTTCTGCCCTCGTGTATTTGGATGAATTTACACAACTGGGCAATGGTGGGTTCCCAAGTGCAAGAATTCAGGGTCAGCAGCAGTACACTTCCCAACACTGTTCACTCAAGATGCTCCTGGGTTATGGAGTTTTAGCAGCTGCAGGCTACCTGGCAATCTAAGGAAGGAATCAAAGAACACAACAGCACACAAAACATGAAGCCCCACCACCTGTGTTGGATTCTGGTGCTACACTCCTGTTTAACTCAGCCATGGCAACTTGAAGAAAAAGACATCTTGAGGTAGAACTTACAACCCTGCCAACAGTATCAGTCTCAGCCTGCAGAGCAATGCTGCAGCACTGACACTCCTGCACCACACAGACAGGTCATCTTGGCCAGATGCCAGGGTGCAGCTAAGCTAAGCGCACATAATAGTTTTACCCTAGCTACGGGAAGAAAAGTAATTTGTCCTGGGGTGAGTCATGTGTGAACTTATTGCATAGCAACTGCTGCGATGAAATTGGTTGTGTGCAGGTTCTCACTGTGGCGAATGCCAGGTCATTGCAGGTAGCTGTCCTCAAGGGAAGGGGACATGTTACTTCTAGCATGCAGCCTCCAGCCCAGTTCAGAAGTGTGGCTCTAGAAAATTATTAGCACTGAAAAACACTATTTTTAAGGCTAGCTCTTCAAACTTACACACATGCATGCTGACTGATCGAAGTTCAGCAAAATTCAAAAGCACAACCAAACCATTTTAGACATGGTTTTACAACCAGCCTGCCCTGCCAGCTAAGGTTTGGACTCAAGAACACAGCCCTCAACTTATGTTACAGTGCCTTGGAAAGCAAAATAGCCTGAACCTCAACAAGCCAAAGCAGCACCACGCACTGTTTCTGCCACGGTTCACAACAGTTTAAATAATTCACCTCAAGGATCTTGATACTCATTCTCCTCGGCAATTAAGTTACAATTTTTCAGCAGGATTATGTGCAATGCAAATAGTAGAAGGAGAAGAAATCCTACAAGCCCTTGATTTTAACTCATTAATAATGCACCTCATGAGAAGTGGGGGGAGGGAGGAGGAAAGATTTTGGTAAGAAAAACAGCAAAAACTTTTTTCACTGTTGCTTCCTATTATGCACAATTATTGATACACAACAGCCCACTATATCCATAGCAATCCATCATAATTTTGGGGTATTTTTCATGTAAACATCTCATGATGGAAAGGCAGAAATTTTCAGTAAGCCAAAATAAAATTACCTGAAGATAATTTTAGATAGTTTTGTCCATAAGCACGGAACAAAGCCTGAAAATTTAACTAACCCATGCAAAACTGATCAGCTGCAACAAAGCAGAGCTCAAGAGCCCAACTCCCAGCCTACCCACTAGATGCAATAAAACAATGTTACCATTGCTGGACAAATTAAAAGGCAAGACAGAACTCCACAGGTAGTGTAAACAGGGACAGGTATGCTGGGAAAAGTACAGTGATGTTGCCTGGTTCTGTAGGGAAGAGGTCAGGAAGGCTCCACGGATGACACCCTACAGCACTTTGTGGGCTGTTCAGTCACACTTTGCTGCTGAGTGGTTCTTGGTGTGTTACATGGAACCGGATTCTAGCAAACTCCTTAAGCTGAGACATTTGTAATTTTGTGCAGCTGTACAGCAAGCCTCACACTGTGTAATTTGTTCTAATTCTTGCTTCTTCAAGTCTTCAGCAATGCCTACGTGCCTTCTGAAGGAGAGCATTTCAGTTTGTTACCACACCGCCTTCTGCATATTATTTGGGCATTTCACTGTGCAGGAAAAACAAGTGTTTCCCCAATGGTATGTTGTTTCTCATCTTTTGCTCCCATGTAAGAAACCTCAAGAGAGGTTTGAAAATTTATCATTGAGTTTAATGAAATTTTTTAAAGTACTGAACTGAGTACCACTGGACTTTAAACATCACTGATTAGATCTGACTGCGCTGTTATTGCTTTTACCTTATAGTGTGGCTGATGAAGAGTTCAAGCTAGGAGCAGTGTCTGCTCTGCCGTTTTCTTATGTGCTTGTGTTCGCATTAACTGTAATCTGCATTTTCTTTGAGGCACTCTAAGCTACTTGTCCATCTCACAGGGGTTAGTTTAGTTAAAACTAAATAAGATAATATGTAAATCCACTTAACCAGGTGCATATGAACTGCAATACACTTGAAGTGAAGGAGCAGTAAAGGTGCCCCTGCAAGCCCCTCCACACTGTGGCATACCCACTCTTTCACAAGACATTTCATGGGCTGTACATGACGTGGAACTCTGACATACTGACTGAGCAAATGCACCACCGACAATCCAATACCTAAGTAAAGCTTACAAGTTTTACATATATATATTTTAAAGAAAAGAATACATAATAACAGAAAAGTTCTAATGTTTCTCTCCTGCATCATCTTGCACAAACCCTGGGGCACATATACCCCACTTTGCAGGGCCACTGGTGTAACATATTGATTGTCCTGGTACAAGAGGTCACTCCCACTCCATGACATACCTGATAGCAGTTAAGGAAGTACCTCTGCTGACACTCTGGGGCACACCAAACATGGGTGAGAACAGTGATCTCTTACAGCCCCACATATAAAGGCTTTTGTCAATACCATGCACTTCCATAACTTTCAGAGCATGCTGCAAGAATTCCATATGTTTTTCTGTTCTAAATACAACAGGCAGAGAAGAAGAGGAAAGCAGATGGGTCACACGGGCGAGAGAAGATGCCAATGACCAAGTATTGGGATTTATTTCACTTGAGCTCATCTGACACACTGCCAGGTAGAGAAAAGTTCTGCCAGTGAGAAAGTTCTCTTTTAGTTATAGGCACATTCAGTGAACCAGACTATTCCACGTCATATGTATTTTAGAAGCAGGAGGGAGAAAGGGGGAGGGTAATTTGGATTTTACTATGCTGATTCATATCAAACACTCCAGCCAGTTTTACTTAAATTGCCCAAAGCTGGGCAACTCTTTCACATCCAGGCTGGAAAGCTGTGGCACCAAGGCACGCAATTCACTGACATGCAACCACATCACGGCTATTGCTGTCACAACACAAAAGCAGCTACAAGCTCTGAAACTTCTATGCTGAAAACACAAATAAGACATACTAATACTAGGTCCCTTTATCAAGACATCAGCATCTAAAAACCATTTTTTTTGCCTATCAGACAGCTACTGTGATGACAATATGAATAAACAGCATGCTTCCTGCCTAGCTGGCAGAATCCCAAACACTAGCACTTTGAAGGGTGTACCAGGTATAGAACAAAGCATCTCTCTCTGTGATGTGGATTAACATTTAAAAGATGCAGATTTTGTCAAGCAAAAGTGAAAACAAGTTCTGCCAACAAAACACCTTTCCCTCGCACAGTTTTTAATGTCATATTGCATCATGCATCCTTGTGGCAGGGACTCACAAGAAACCTGTTCTGATTATTCAGGCTCCATTTAAAAGAATCCATCTCCCCACAGATCTTGGTGTTCAAAGATAAGAATCTCACATATTTTAGTCAGCAGGGAAGAATTCTAACTAAGGTATCTGTGTCCTGTCCCTGACAGATCCTTTAAATATATATATATATATAAAAAAAAAAGCGGTGTTTTTTTATTCCATTGCAGTGCGTTAGCTGAAAATACTGGCAAAAGCAACCTTACTGAGTAGCTGCCAGTAGAAAAGACTGCAGTTAAGGAATAGGAGACCACTGGAAGTCAGCATATTACCTCAAAAGCAATATATACATTAACATATAATCACGGTTGCATACTGTCAAGTGTCAATCATCTTCACGAAGCTCACTGTCACTTTGGAGTAATATATTTGTACAAAGTAAAAGTTTTAGATAATTATTTTTCCCTCAACTTTCAGCTAAACATATGCTTTTCTCATATTAACTTTGTGCCCAGTACAATTCTGTCGCTTCACTATCAACAAGCTTCCCTGATGACCACAAGGAACACTGGTCATGCCTTTAGGAAAGTCTTAGCCATCCTCCTGCACAGTACAAATAATTCAAGCGCCTCATCCAGCGCTGTAGCTTCCAAGGCGGGCAGGATCCAGATAGCAGTGAACTGGGGCCCCAGGGCAGTCAGCACACTTTGAAATGATAACCCTCCTGGGTTAAACAGGACAATTAGAGTAAAGGAAATTTAGATTCTCAAGTGAAATCCTACAGTAAGCATGCCCTGATGTCAACAGTACCTAACTGACATTATTACTGACACTGAGTGGGGAGAGGCAGTGAGAAAATTGAGCCCTTAGGATTTTTCCTTGCCCCTTACAAACTACTGCCCATTTTGGGTAAACGGTGCATTACAGCATGTTGCTCCCATGACAGCCAGTAGTAGCAATGCAGGTGGCATGCAGCTTTTTTTTTTGGCCAGGAGTAGGGGAGACATGCAGGTCAGGTGTTGCTGGGAGAAAAGGAAAAAGAAATGGGGTTTCCTTTTTTTTTTTTAACCACTAGCAAATCTAGCTATTTTCCTTGCAGTCATGTGGCTACTAAACAATAATACAGAAATGGATCATCTTTATCTTGATACATGTGTGTAATTACTACATGATTTTACTTTGCCCCATTAGTGCCCAAAGAGGACATAAAGTTAATTCTGTATTTGAACATGGAAAAAATGCCATCAACCTTCCATCAGTCCACTTCCTACACTTGCCTCAGCTGACAAAAGAAGGTATATCCTTACATAGTAAGACCCCCAAACACCATCCTTTTCTGAGGTATTACTAGAAAGGTTTTCTTAGGGTACATCAAGAAATCTTGAAATCAGCCTACCTAAAAGGTGTCAAGCACACGAGTATGCATAACCACAGGGATAGCTTTTCTGCATCCAAGAGGCAGAATAGTATTCCAAACACTCACCCAGAAAAAGCTGAACACACCATGCAAAATGTTATGCCCTCTGAAGAGAGAAGCAGGCTCAGAAAGTGCACGTATTCTATCAATCTGTGAATGTATACCCTGTTAACAGGTTTGTAAACCATATCCTGAATTAAAAACGCTTCCTGCAAAAAGAAGTGTAAATTCACTTCCAAAAGGAGATTATGAAATAAATTATGACTCTGAAAAGCTACATGTTTCCAAACTCAGTTTATCTGTACTTGAAATTGTTCAAACTACTGTCACTCAAAATTGCTCTGCACAGTCTGTATTCCAATAGTTTTGGCATTGCCATCACGTTAATCAAAACCAAAGTGGACAAAATTCTCATTACAGAGAACCTAAGTGGAAATTCTGCTTTCAGAAGGACTATTTTAAAGTAAGGCTGGTTAGGTTAAGCCCGTAACACGCAGAAGCACATTTATGTTGTTTGAATGGAATATATCCCTGCACTATTGGGTTGGGAGCATTTAGTAAAAAAATTGAACTGGAGGCGTTACTGGCTGAGGATCTGAAATAAGAGTCTGAAGTACTAAAATGAGTCATTAAAGCAGAGACACTCTTTTCCAGGGAAGCCAAACAAAAAAACTCAAACAAAACCCAAACCAACCCAAAAAAACACAACCACAAATCAAACAGGAAAAAAAAAAGAAAAGAAACAAACCCCATGTTTCTTTCTCCTTTCAATTCTCTCTACTAATTTAGTTCAAGGATAAGCTTTCCAAAGCTGATGAAGCTAACAAAATTTTGAATATATAAAACCAAATAAGAAAGCCCATTTTCCCCACTTTAATCTCCAAATTAAAAAAAAAAAGAAACAACAAGAAATTTACCAGTTTTAACACTTATCAGAAATGCCGAATTAAAACTGTATGCAGTAAGTGAAATTCATTTGCTTAATTGAGAAGATTTTCTTAATTCATTAGGGAGAGGAGGAAAATGTAGATTTATCACAACTTAGGTTTGCAATAAAGCTATTTTTACCTGTACATTTTGTTCTAATTTACAAATGAAAGCAGCTGAACACAAATACCACCTAGGAAATAAATCATCCAGTAGAAAAACATACTAGAAAATGAATGACACTAGTTAATGTAAAAATTAAAGACTCCAATGAAGTGTATAAACAAGTGGGTGATATATCCTCTGATTAGCCAGAATGAACAATTTAAATGCCAGACTTCTGTTTATTGTATGCAAACCTACTTGTTTTTAATACTTCTGCAAGCCAACAAAATAAGAAATTAGGCAGCACAAGCACAAAGGAAGATTAAAATAGATTATGCAAATTTTGAGGTTTCAGATGGTCAATTTAAAGTCACAATTAAAACCACAAAGGTAGTTTTCAAACTAGTCAAGTAAAAGGTTAGTTTTCCTGTTTATTATCTGTGTGCTATCACAACTTTTCCTCCTCAGGACATCCACAGCCTCCAAACAACCACTTCCAGTATTACAAACCCAAGACAAAGATTTCACATGGAGAAGCAGCAGAACAATATACTTCCAAGCAATACTGACCTTATCATCATTGAGGTTTTAAAAGATACAACAATATCAGAAATGGGAAAACACGTATAATAGCAGTTTGTCCTAAAAATGAATAAACAACCCTAAAATCTCACAAAGAGCTGGACTGAGCCCAGAACCCTGGGTGCAGGCTCCAGGTCTATTTAGCATTACCCAGCTCAAGAAAAAAAAATTAAAAAAAAATATTCACATGGTGGATTCTGGATTTTGCTTTGCTTCCTACAACAGCATTCACAGCTCTTAGGAGGGCTCTACAAAGCTGTGGCTCAATCCAGCCGTCTCACGATCTAATAGTTTTTCAGAAGTGTTGCATCAGAAGTGTTGCACTATCCATCTTAGTGGGTTAAAGATTAAAATAAAGATTGCTCTGAGCTACTGAACTAATGAAGTCTTGTTTCCTTGCACATGTGACTCATGGTTGAACTTGTAACAAAGTGCAGGCGATTTTCAAGGCTGCTTACAGACATGGTATCACTTTGTTCTCTTGTACACCAATTTTTTATAGATCTAAAAAGGCACACTGCAGCCTTTTGATACAACTGATCTCTTTTCTGAAGTTTAAAAAAAACCCCAACATTTAGAAACAAATTTACAAAGGATTCACCTCACCCATCTTTAGATACCCACAAACAAGTTAGTCCACAGCCTGCTCTGAGTTGTATTTAGTCACCAGAGAGGGGGCTGTACTGTACAATCCCTGTCAGGCGCCATTTGAAGAAGTGATGAATCACCCCAGTCACCAACTCCGGACTTTACAGAGAGTTCAGACTGAAGCTGCAAAATTAAACCCACCCTTGAACATTTTCAGTAATAACAGCACAAAAAGTACCGCAGGATGGGCTGTGAGAAAAGGAGAAAAAGAGGTAGTGGAACTATTAAAGCTGTAACCAGCTAGATAGTATTTGCAGTCCTGTGTCATTGCTGCACACAATTATCTAGCAACCTCTCTCTAGCCTACCCACCCTCCAGGTGGGGGGAAGTTTGGTGTGGCCCTACAGCTGGTCTGATGGACAAAGGGAACTCCTCCGCACACGGCTGACTCAACCTGCAGCAGCCCCAGTACCACACGTCCTGACCATAAGCGCTGCAGCGAGCCAAAGGCGCTCCCAGCCATGACAAAGACAAGAGCCACACGTGTCCCATCAGCTCTGCCTGAGCCTTCATCATATCAGGAAGTCTCCTCCCATTGACACAGCTCTTGTATGTTCTCATCCAAGAAAGGCTGTGTGGCACACACTGCAATGACACAGAAGCCTTTCTGCAGATATAACTATGGCAAAGTCCTGGCTAAAGCTACACTTTGCTATGTAAAGGGTGGGTTGTGACCTACCTGCTGCCCCCAAGTTTTATTCACTGGATGCAGGCTGATTTCTGGCAGGGTTTCTGCACCAAGCACAGCCAGAGGGAAAACAGTGGGCTCCAGCAGTTAAACAAGGTCTGAAGTCTTTTTTGCTTGCTTGTTTTGAATGGACAATGCCAGTTAGGCTACAACACATCCCAAGTGATTTAAAAGTGAGTGCAAGTTTGCTTACTCAATACCATTTTATGCAACAGAGAGAAGTGCTTGCATCAGAGATTACTTGCAGTACTGTGAACTGAGCAGGGGTTTTAAAGAATAACTAAATTCACTCAGGATGGGGAGGAAGGAGACAAGTACACACCAACCACCTATAAACTAACTGTAGAGGTGAAAATGAGTCATCGTGAAAAATCAAACTGCTGTCAGAACAGTTGTGTCCTCTCCTCACAATGTAGGGATTTAGAAACAGGGAAAGCAGAAGCAGTCAGTTGAGAAATTTTAAGTCTTGCCCTCTTTGCCATTTCTCCTGTGACCTGTCAACTGCTCAAGTCCCTGCATTTATAACGAACTTCAATATTTACTGCTTGATACTCACCTCAGATAGAAGCCTACTGAGAAAAGCAGGCAAGAAATTTTTCCCTGTTCAACTCTTGCACTCCAATCACAAAGGTGCAAACCTATATTGCTTCTTACTACACTATGAACTACCAACATGCTACAGACCTTCAGAGGAAAACCCCATAGATTTAACTCAATGTTCCACCTTCACTGTTTTGGAGCACAAACGGTGCTCAAAAAAAACCCCCAAAAAAACAAACTCACTTTTGCTGGTTCGTATTTAATTTCTACCACTGACTTAATCTATAAAGCTCTGTCCAGTATATCCTGTATTTTTCACATTTCATTTTTGCTTGTTTACACCAGTAAAAGAATGCAGGAGTACATTTGGTTTGACTTTTCTTTCTTCTATGACCTTTCCAGCATACTACTGACTGCTTGAGAGCCTGCACCACCATTCCACATATAGGCACAATCCAGCAGCATGAGCTACACATAACCAAGGTTTCAGACTCATACCAAGAACTGTTAGAAAGTTCTGGTGTTTAACTAATGCTGGATGAACAGCGATATTCTATTCAACCATTTGCTTTCTCCCACTACTGAAAATCTGAGTAAGAAATTGAGCAGGGAAACAAAGTTCTGCCCTGAAATAAAGGGCAGAACTGCCCTGAAATAAAGGGGTGTGGCTTTTCTCAAAAAAAAAAAAAAATCAGCCTGCAAAGATTTTACTATCCAAAACGCCGAAGAGTGTCTTTAAAAACAGTTTCAACTTTCACAAGCTAACAGTTGTTCAATCAAAGGCAATGATACAGAATGGATCAACAGAATTTCTGCAGATACCAAATGAAAAAAGGCAGTAAGAAAAATATTTAGCATAAAGTATAAATTGATTTTAAATTATTTTTAAATAATTCAGCTCCATGCTGTTATTTGTTATGCAGTTAAATCTAGACAGACCTGTTTTAAAATGAAAATTTTAAATCCACGCTGCCTTTGCCATAGTTACCTCTACAAACTTCTAATGTTCAAGGGCTTATTTATCTGACTGGAAAGTCAAGCACATGGCAGGGGAACAGCAATCCTAGGAGTGAGTGCCCTCTCTAAACTCAGCCAGACAAGCTCTGCTGAACTTCTCTCAGTCAGAAACTTTGGTAGACTATGGAGTGACTTACTACACCCTTGATATCTTGGCTATTTAGAAAATTATCATCATGGAGGTCAAAAACTGTATAAGAGTAATAGCAGAGAGGTTGCTCTCCAGTGGCAGGGACACCTTGCTGTTTACACACAAACACAGGGCGACACAGTATTTATGTTCCATGCTCAACCACATGGGGAAAAAATATGGCCTGATCCTCTGTGGCAAACACCTCCACACCCAACATCTTCACAGGCAAGAGAGGTAGTCAATACCACAGAAGAGGCCTTACGGGAACAGTAATATATTTCATCAGTGTTCACGCACACCTTACCATTATTACATCTACACCCACCAGGGGCCTTATCCAGTGCAGTACCCAGCAAGGAAAGCACATCTCCTCCAGACTCTGGAGCACACCAATAGCTGCTCTCAGATACACTGCTGTGAATGCACTGGCAGTTACTTGCTCCTCTGTGCAGTGCAAGTGTTAGTGAAGCTTTCAAGTAAATTAGTTCTGCTCCACAAAAGCTCATTATTGAAGCAGATTCAACTAGTGCAACAAAACAAAAATCAAAGCAAGCAAAGCAGCACAAACAGGTTTTCAAAAAAGCAGGATGACCATGTGAGATCATGAAACATCCAAATAATTATCAGTAATACTAGCAGCCCAGTCAAACAGTATTTTGGGTTGATTTGGTTTCACTCTTTTACATACCAGTTGAGGGTATCTGATCATCAGAGTTCTCATTCACCTAATTAGCTGGTGGACATGCTGAAAAGAGTAGAAAGCAGTAGATAGGTAGCAGTACTTGAGCAACATTTATAAAGGAACTGAAAGCAAATGAAGAAGATTACTGATCTTTTTTCCCCCCAAGTCAAAAACCGACTAGGGTCTTTCATTCCCCCACTCAAAGAGAAAATGCAATTTCACTACCTGTGGAGGCAGTTTATATTAGGATCTCTCAAACAATGCAATGTCTGTAGAATTACAGGGGGGAGGAGAGATTCCTGTTTGCACATGAGGTCTGATACTGTATGACATGCATTGCAAAAATACACTACCTGCTTTGAAAGCACATATTCTGTTAGTCCAGAGTTTAAAACTTGGAAACATCATCACTCTTGCTTAAATCAATGGAATCACTTAAGTTTACAAGTAGAGGAACTCTTTTTAAGAGACAGCATAGGCCCCAAATCAGTTCAGTGCTTGATTTAGATTTTCCCAAAATGGATACAGAAGCTCAAGCATGTTGATGACTTACAGCCAACAGTTAACACAAGATTTCCAATTTCAAGCTTTTCTTTACAAGCCAGCCAAGTTTAAAAACCATGGACTAAGACTCCCTAATGCCTTTAAGTTTAAACTACACAGACCATACCCAGTAGGATTTTTAAAGTATATAACTTGCCCCAATTCTGTTCTCACCTGGAGGAACACTTTCAGCTTCAACACAAACACGGAATATTTCAAACACGCATATACAGTCTTTTACCTTTAATAACGAAAGCTTCAGTTACCAAACGCAGCACGTACAGAGGTTTATCTTTTGTTGATAAATCATCAATTCCTGCTCTTGCATACATGCTGATGGCATCTCTGTAGGATCCCTCCACATAATGAAGCTTTCCTAGGATCAGCATAGCTTCTGTCATATACTTAGGCTGAAAGAGAGGGAGGAGGAGAGGAAAAGGACATTTACATGGTAAAATACCAGACAGCGAAAATGAGGTACTTCATAACAAATTAAGCAGATTCATAATGCTTTCCACATTGTTAGCTCCAGAGTCCAGAGTAGGTTTAAGTGTCTAGAAATCTTAGGGTTACACCCATGAGAGCAGCAGGCAACACAGGTCAGGCAACCACTTTGGAAATGCACAGATTACAAGCCACCTTTTTAGTTTCAACTGACCTACTCTATTGATTCATCAGCCTCATGCAGCACATAAAAGCCTAGCATTGTCAAAACTACCTACAAAAATCCTCTGCTTTTAAACTAAGCAGAAAGCATCACTTTTTAGTCAAGTGCTTCCCCTCTCCTTTGGACATTTAATTAAAAAGCAAGAGAGCTTCCAAATTTTTTTAAGGTATCAAATAATTTTCAGGGAACAATAGGGGGGGGAAAAAAAGGCATGCCTGCTATTTCTAAGATTTTTTTGGTTACTTAAAGATTAAAAACATGCATAAAAGTCTGTATGACAAAAAAAAAAAAAAATCAGTAAAATACATCCATTCAGTCCCTTTTCATGCTTTGGAAAGCATGAAAATACTCTTTTCTTTTTTTTTTAATACATGCAGTTGACAAAGGGTCAGTGCTAAGCCATCACTAAAAAACAAATACTAACAGCAATTCTAGCAGCCAAACTTAACACCAAGACTTGGAAGATTTTACTTTACTGGGGCTAAACTATAAAGAAAAAGTTTTGGATAGACCCCTTTTCCTTCCCTCCTCTTTTTACATATACTGACTTTGAGGAAGTTCAGAACAAGGAACCCACCCAGAAAAGCCACTACAAACTTAGGATTACCACAATAAAAGTTTTAACACATACTTCCAAGCTAACTAGCCTGTAAGTTTCTGGACGAAAAGCAATACAAGTCCACAACAGACTGTTGTAATTCATCATCTTTTTAAAGCCTGTTACAAAACTGTGTGTCCAAGGAACAGCAGCACAGCAGCACCCATCAAGGCAGAGTCTCAAAACACTCCTGAAGTTCTGTAGCAGAGCTGACACGCAGCTACCCATGTACACAGGCCAGAAAATAAAAGCATAACTTTGCATAACCTCTGGCAGAGACTGAAAGCAACCCTTGACTCACACCACAACCTTAAGCATCTGACCGCAGCTTGCAGTGCACCTTACCTGATCTGGAGCTGCCCAGGCATACACAATTCCCTCAGAATCAGCAGGTCACTCAGTTATTTTAGCATGACCGTAACCCAGAGAATTCCTAAATATTTTACCCTTATTCTTTCTAACAAAAAACAAACAGGATATATACTTGTAGCACATGACTTCTCTGCCTATGAAAAACTAAGTCTTCCCCAACCTAAGACACTGCAAAGAGGAACTGAATTACCAGACCAGTAGCACCTGCAACATGACACTGCACATACAGGGATATGAGTATGCAACACCAACACCTTGTATCAGACTAATAATCACATGAAAGAAGCATCCCATCAGCAGGAATCACGATGACAGAGCCCACTTACTTGGAGTTTTCCTCTGCTTAATACATTGGTCAGATAGTGTTTAGCTTCACTCAATTTTGGCTCATTCTTCTCTGTCAATGGAACGGAGTCCTTCAGTTTGGCAAAGTTTTCCTTCAAACATTCTTCTAGCAGAGCCTCTGCAAGCAGCATACTCCCATAGTCCTCTGAAAACACGTATCAACCAACAAGAAACATTGCTTAGTTTGGTACTGCTGGTAAACAGCATTACAAAACTAAAACAAAACAACACACCTTTGAGACACAAAAACGAGGGCATAAGGAAGAACTAGCAGACAGAAAAAAAGTTCCATTAACTTATACGCCTTGGAAGAAGGATGATTTCAATGAAAAAAAAAATTACATTTCCTTTGAAATTGAAGATTTTCCTTAATTAACTCATTGATTTTGACAGCACAGTTCATTCTTGTATTGTCATTAACATAACAGCTAAGAATTTTTATCACAAAACTTACTTTCAAAAGTGTAAGACCAATCTTTCCAACATTTAAGTGCATGCTTGAGATTTACAAATATACAAGCATAAAACACATGTTTTTAACTATAGACAAGGTATGAATTTCACTGTAGAACAGTAACCACATCAGAAGCTTTTAAGATTTGCCTGAAAGTTCACAGAAAAAATAGAGTTTACACACATTATACACATCCACTACTGAAAAGACACGAGGCTTGATTCAGTGACATAACTGTCATGCCTCATAAAATTATTTCTACATTAAAATCTATTCCTGCTTAGTTACACAGAAAAAGCAGAGGTAGGTAGCACTGGATACAGAAGCAAGCATCATGTGCTAGGGAAAAAAAGAACATGATGAAAAAAAAAGTTTCATCTGCAAGGGTACTTGGAGCTTTTGCAAGATCGGTGCAGTTCTGCTGCTCATTTACTCATAAGAGTTGTACCTCGTTCAGCTACTAGTGCATTAGGCAGGGTAAGAAAGTCTTTATAAATCAAAGACTTAAGACGTATTTTTCATATATACTTCACATTTCAAAGTCTGAAATTCCAGAATGCAGGAAACATGACAGTGTACCTAATTCTCTATTTTCTATCCCTGGGAAAACTTATCCCCATTTACTACCTATACATTAAATACAGCATTAATAATCAATTTGTCGGGTTTTTTTTTGTTTGTTTTTGATTTGTTGTTGCAGCTTAAGCGTTCAACCACCTATCAGATTATAGATGTAGCTCTTCCTGATCAATTTCAGGTCTGCCGCGGACTTGTGTGCACAGAATATATGTACACAGATTGTGACTTTTAAATGTTCAAGTATATTTCCACCTCAACCTCCCAAGCAACCACTGCTACACAGCAGGTGTAGTTCAGGTAGTCACTAATCTCTTAAATTTAAGGAATCACAGAAAATTATACACAATTAAGAAATATACACAATCTCTCTCAAAGCAACTATCACTATAAAAAAATCCCTTCCAGACAGCTTGCAGTTTCTAGAAACACAAAATTCAACTAATCCCTTTCTAGAAGAAAAGTTCTGTAGCAGTAACAAGGCACTACTCTTTCATAACTAGCACATTATGATGACATAGAAGCAAATTAACAAATAATGTTTTTACAGCAATCATGCTGTTACCGTGCCTCTTAATTACAAGGGAACAAGCTAGCATGAACTCTTCAACTATTAATGCTCCCAAACCGCACGATGACCTCTGCACTGGGAAGCACTGCTGAAACCTGACTCAAGTCCAAAGGTTGGCTGTCTTCTCAAAACAGGGTTCGATCTGCATCACCTATACTGCTGTCAGTCTCTCCCCCCC
>VXBZ01003994.1:1002634-1068522 GCA_013399135.1 Heliornis fulica
GCCTGGAGCGTGTGTGGGACTGCGGTTCCGGGACGGCAGCCGGGCGGGACGTCTACCCGCCAAGGACCGCGACAGGGCGGGGACGATGGCTCCTTCACGGCCACTCCGCCCTGCCACCTCACTTGAAGCCTGAGCCAGGGAGCCGTGCCCCAGCAGGGTCAGCCGCCGTGGTGGGGGCGGCCATCATCCCGGCCCCACCACGGGCGCTCATGGCTGGGGTGCTGCCCCTACCCAGCTGCCACACACGGCAGGCCTTCAGGGCTCCCAGAGCCGGCAAATCGCAGGCGTTTAGGTCGGGAACGACCTTCAGGGTCCCCAGGTCCGCCCGAGCTGCGGCCTGAGGAACGCTGCTGCAGCCTCTGAGACAAGGAGCAAACCCGCCCTGCCCCTGAGAGACCGGGGCCCGCTTCCTCGGCGGGTATTCCCGGGGGCACTGCTCCCTTAGCATGGCCCTCGGAAGGCACCCAAACCCCCCCGAATGGCAGTTTCACCTCGGAGCAACCCGCTAATGCAGAACACGGTGCCCCACAAGGCTTCCCCGGGGTGGAATTTGCGGAGAGGGCCGTAACCACGGGAGGTGAGCGCAGCTGCTGTCCGGAAGCCGGCTGTAGAGACCAGGAGCCCTTTGACGCTCGGTGGGAAGGGGAAAGCTAGACACCAGTTTGTATAAACTGCAAAGGACAACGGTGACAGAGCACTGCCTGCCCAGCACCAACACGGCAGCCAGCCACTTGTGGAAGGGGTTGCCGGGCGGCCCCACGGGCAAGGTGCAGAGCGGGGACAGCAAGGCTTGAGGCTACCCCTTCCTGCCCTCCCGCTGTCCCTCGCCCTCTTGGCTCCTAGGTGGCCTCCCGGCTCCTCGCAGTACGCGCTCCCGAAGGACCGTTTCCTCACGGGAAAGCGCCGGCAGAGGCCGCATGGGGCCGTCGGCACACGCGGAGTCCCCTCACTCCCGCCTCGGCCCCGCCTGGCGGTGGGCGGGGCGCCCCACCTGTCCCTCCGCGAGGGCTCCACGTGGAGTTTCGAGAGCGGTGACGTCCCCCGCTCGGTGGAAAGGTGCAGCCAATGAATGGGGAGGGAGGGCGGGGCGAGAGCGCGGCGGGTGCGTCGGGTCAGAGGTGACGCCGGGGATGGTGGCCGGCTTGTCCCGAGGTCGGCCCCGCCTGCCCGGAGCGGGACATCGCGGCGGCCATCCGCCGAACGGTGCGTAGCCTGNTTACTTTAGCGGGCGGGGCTGGACGGGGGAAAAGCCCCTTAAGAAGCCGGAGGGGGCGGGCGGCTCCCGTGCTCTCCCCGCTGAGGCGCTTTGGCATTTGGTTTCCCGGGGACGTGGCGGCTGCGTTTAAAAGTTGGGTGTTACGCGGGGCGGGTAACAGAGCTAGTAAGGGGATGCAGCGCCTTCGGTAGCATGAGCAACCCTTGTTCCCGTAGCTGTGGGGCAGGTCTGCAGGAAGCTGGCTTAAACTGGCTCTAAGCTATATGAAGACACCGCTATGGTTAAAGTGTGCACCTTCACTGTATGGGGGAGAAAAAAGTGATTCCTTGAAGATTACTGCATACTTCTCTGGGAATGACATCCTCGTTGAAATTCTTAGTTGGAGCTCTCTTTTCTGCTCGCTTAGTACTTGAAATGAAGAAAAGGTCTTCTGTTAACTTAGTAGGGTTATTTCTAAGCAGGTTGGAAAGTAGATTGCGCTTTTCATATTTTTTTTCCTTTGGGCTGGGGGGGGGGATGTCTTGCTTTTTGTAGGAGATCATGATGTCCGCAAGGATTTTTAGAGTACGTCTGCAGTTCTGCTTGCTGGCAGCATTCTTCATCTCTGCCCTAGCTGAAGAACACGTAGGAGAGAGTCAACATGCAAACATTCGCCTTGATAAGAACTTGGTACAAGATAAAGAGTACGTGTTCTATGTTCTAAAAACGTAAACTTTACTTCTTAATTATTTGCTTATCTCTTTAAGTCTTGTTACGTGAGTTGGACTTAAGCCTAGGCCACCCTTTTTTAATCAGGATGCTGAATGATCAGCATACACAGAGTCAAATATGAGATATGCTCGCTTGATAGCTTTCTACAGACACTAGACCTAGAAAGGTATCTCTGGAGCTTTTAGCCCTGTTCGTGCTATAAGTAACTGCATAGAGAAACATACAGATCAACATACTTCAGACAAAATCACATTCTGAACAGGAAGAGTGAGAGTTTCTTTCTCCTTTGCATCTTCATACAAACAAAACACCAGTAGTGGCAATTAAAACTGCCTAGAATAGTTCATATTTGACTGGAAAAGATCTTCTGGTTCCTGTGATTTGGAAGACAGCCAGAAGGAGATTTTGGGCACTGCTTCTGTTGTTCTGATAATCTAAGTAGGCCAGAAAAAAAGAAACAGCTGCATAATGTACTGGATGACACTGTAGCATCTGTAACAAACAACTTTCTATCCACTTCATCTTAGTAAAAATCTGTAACTTTCCATTGTCCAGGATGCTTTAGAGATAGAATATTTCCTGTGTTCTTCACTGTCTGATCAAAGATTACATTTGATGTAAACAGAGCATTAAATATTAACCAATGGATACATTGTAGATTTTGTGTTTTTTTTTTTTCTTAGACACATCATGGAACATTTGGAAGGTGTTATTGAGAAACCGGAATCTGAGATGTCTCCACAAGAGTTGCAGCTTCATTACTTCAAAATGCATGATTACGATGGCAATAATTTGCTAGATGGGTTAGAGCTTGCTACTGCCATATCACATGTCCACAAAGAGGTGGGTGGAATTTTGTAACAGCATGTGTTTGGAAAGCAGCTTACACTAGAACAGAACAGTTACAACACCTCTTCAGTGCAGTTACAGATGTGCCTGAAAAGGTGATTACTTTTCCCCATGATAATTTTGGTTGGATTTGTAAATATGCTGGCTTTATTGCAGCTTTTCATGTCACATCGTAGGTTTTGAGAAGTCTCCATTGTTTTTAAATTGTAGAGGGAGGAAGGACTGTAGAGTGAAAATGATTTGACAGAGGGGATATTTTGGTAGGCAGGGATGGGGAGAAAGGGAAACTACCCATAATGGGATTGTGATGAACCAGTCATGCTCTGCCTTTGTTTTCTTCACCTTTTTCTAAACATGAAGTCTCTCCATCTAAGGACAAAGTAGGAAGATAGAACCCTTAGGAAGACAATACCAACACAGTATCTCAGACTGACCTTTTGGAAGTCACAATTCAGAATAGTATAACTTCCTCCATACAACTGTGGCCAAAAGTAACTAGCTTAGAACAGAATAGTGACTCCATCTTCTTTGGGCAAAGACACCCCATTGTGTTGCCCTTTGCTCCTAAGGGGTGCTGCTAAGAATGTTACTGACTAAGCTCCAGCACTGGATCTTTTCACTACTCTGTTACTATCAAGCTCTGAATTTTGCAAGTTGTGACACACAGGAGGATGTTACTGTACTTTATAGAAACAATTACTACATCAAGATCCAAATTAAGACTGCGTCTGATAGATTATTATTATCCGTCACTATACAAGGTGCTATTTCGTTTTGAGAACTTTTTGCTAAGAGTATTAACTGGATTAGGGGTTCTTGTTCTGAAGCCCAGAGAATATAGACTTGTACCTGGTAAAAGGTGCTTTACATAAAACGTGGTACTAAGTTAGGCACCAAACGTGAATAGCTGAACAAAAAAATCAGTGGTCAGTTAACTGTCATATGTGCCAGTAGATGGGAAACCCTGCTAAACTGTTTAATGTGGTTTTGTTTTTGTAGGAAGGTGATGAGCATACCCAGGCAATGAAAGAAGAAGAGCTGATTAGTCTAATAGATGATGTCTTAAGAGATGATGATAAGAACAATGATGGATATATTGACTATGCAGAATTTGCAAAATCACTGGAATAAAGTTTTTCAGGGGGCTTGTTTCTGCTTCTAACTACACGGAAGTGTGAACCAGTATAATGTGATTCAGTACTGTCTCATATCAACCTCTGTGCTCTGAGAAGGAGGGGTGTACCCATTCCAGCTGAATTTGTTTGAAAGTTGTATGTGGTAAGATACTGGCTAACTCATAGCGAGAGCCGTGCTTGACTAAACAAAGCGATATGTGCAAGTCTTGAAGCATGGGAGGGTCAGAGGTACTCATGCGGGGTACAGCCGTCAAACTCTTAAGAAGCTGTGTATAAATACCGATGGATCACATACAATCTGAATTCCGTTTTTTCTGTCATTGGGGTATGTAGTACTTGTTTGCTTACATCTTCCATTTAAACTTCTAAAATACATAGCAAGCAAGAAAAGATTACTGTGTGCAGTTGTATTTCAAGGCTAAATGTCCTTCCCGCAAATTTCAAAGGAAATATGCATATAAACACAGGTGTCTTATGTTTGATACCATATGGATTTCACACAGTCTTGGAAGAAATTGAGTATTTTAAAAGCTATGTACTTCCTAGTATACCCTTACATTTCACATAGAAATATATATAGATATATATACGTGTCTTTCATTCTTCTTGTCCTTCAGAGATTCACTTTTCAGATTTTAATTTACTGATTTACACACACACACACACCCGGACCTTCTGTGTTTTTTTCTTAAGAAAATGAAAGTATTCTTACTACATTTATATGTTGTATTAATGCTGGATAGCATTTACTAGAGTAGCTTCTGCTACCTTGTTTTGAAGGTCACATTAACAGTAACCCAGTTTAATATAAAAGCTTCTGTTCAGTTTGGTTTTTACAGTATTAGCCAGCAGGATAATCTTAAGTGAGCAGGTAATGGTGCCTTGTTAAGGTTTAAGTTCATATTCCTTGACGCTTAAATTACGGTATTACCTTCAGGAGGTGTTTCATAACAGTTTCAAGATACCAGAATGTGTGCAAATTTTCACTTTCTTGACTCAGTATTTGGTAAGTCAAAACAGTTGAAGGATAATAGAGAAATGATGTATCACTGTCTTAAAGATATTTGGTGACTGAAACATAACTGAAACATTAAATTGCATGTAATCAATTATTCATTAATAGAGAATCTAAATGTTACCATATTTCTGTAAAATGTTTAAAGAGCTATTTTCTGTACAAAATTATTCTTATACAAGAGAAACATTTGTAGAAGAAATTATTTCCTCTGTTTAAATGTTTGTGCAATGAATCCCAAGTGTCAGACTTTTTTCTCTACCAATTATTTATTTTGATACCTTTGTGGCCAGGGTTGTGGCTGGGCTGTACAAGTTGGGGTTTGTGTACTCTGGAGCACACACAAGCGAGGATGGAAAGTTGTAGTGAGAAATATACCTATTTCTCTGACATATTTGTCTCTGTTGCTAGCAGTCATTTAAAAAGAAAATTCTTCATTGAGTTAAAAGTTTGTTGGTTCTGAGTTGGATTTTTTTAGTATCTATTTTGAGATCTATCAATCTGGAGCAAATGTTGAGTGCAGAGTATAGAAAATTCTTGAGGGTAAGAGGGGAGAAGAGGTTAAGCTGCTCAGCTTTGAGCACTTAAACTGGGTTGCCCATAGACCTGCCAGTTCTTACGTGCTTACTGCATAAGCTTCTCAGTTTTGGATTTATCTGCAAGATCAAGGTACTGACTTTTATGCACTGTTCTTAAAAATCATGGTTATCAGGTACAGTGCATAAATCTAGTCCAGCAACTGCCCGTGGGGCACTTTTATATATATATGTTGCATTTGTATACACATTAACTGCTGTTGTATGTGGAAAATGACATATACCACAGAAGCTTTATAGAAAAACTTCATAATAAATGTAAATAATAGGAACAACATTTTTGCCAACTATATTAAACTTGGGTTTAAGAAGTCAGAAGTACATACAGAGATTTATTTACCAAAAGCAGAGAACAAAATTGGCACCTTTCATTTAATAAAGCATGAGGAAAGATCAAAACTAAGTTGCTTCTTTCTAGTAAAGAACAATTTGAGAAATATTACCCAAGCTAAAACATGCTTCATCGTGTCTTTACTCAGCCTCTTAAAACAAATACACATAATTAAGTGCACTTAAAGATAACTGGTTTAAGAGCTGTCTAGGGAACTTTCACTGTTAATCAGTATAAAAGTGCAAAATTGCTGAGAACGAGGATGAGTCAGACAACTAATTTGTGTACTAGTTGTAGCTTGTGCAGTACTGTGAATATGCTGGTAAAGGTCATATATGCATACTCATATATGCATACAGGATTTTCTATTTCACATATATATATATATGTAAAATATACAAAATAAGACCTTTGCAACAGCAGTACTCATCAACTGTAAAGCTGTTCTAGCTTCTGTAGAACAGGGCTATCTCCATTTCACAGATAGCAAACAACAAAGGTCTGTCACCTCCCTCAGAGAAACAAAGCTCTGAGAGTGCTGCAGTGTGTCATCTTCACCTCTTCCCAGTGGCGTGAGCCTGGGGTTGGGGTTAGTTTTCCCCATTAGAGAAAACCTGAAGCCTTGCGGTTCTGTATACTTACCACATACTGTGCGCCTTGATTATCTGCTCACAAAGTGCTGTGTAATCTAGCAGCTGAAGAAAACATGTAAGCTACTACTTGAAACTCTCCTAAACTGAGCTGGTTTCTATTAGCCAACCCAGAACACAGTCTCTGTGTGAAGGAGAAAAATCTTAACAGGTTGCCTGTCAGAGTGCTGTCAGTGACTGCCTAGAACGACCCAGCCAACAGGTTTGTCTGCAAATTCATGTAGACTCGACTCCTTCCCCCCCGCCCCCCCCACCGCCCTTTTTTAACTTTCTCACCTATAACCTCCAGTTGTCAGAATCATTGAAGAATGGTTACAGACTTAACAAACCCTTTTTTCACGTCAAGAGTTACTGCAGTTCACAAGCTGTCCAGTGTTCAGACGTGTCGTAACCGACACAGCCACTAGATAGCACATTGACACCGCGCTTTCATTCCCTGTGCCATGTAACGGAGTGATTCAATAACCTCCGTTTGGCTACATCATCACCCGCTACTCTTGTTTGGAGGCAAGGCTGGCTCCTCCTATCTTCCAACGCCCGTATGATGCCCACGTTTTCATTAGTTTACACCTGTCACAGCAGTAGACCATAGCCAGGACTGGTTACTGGTTAGGGAATGCAAATCAACTTGGAGTAATAGTAAAGATACTTGCATTGTAATATTGTCAGTATAATCACTGTGTAACAGGAAGGCTTTCTTCTAAGCACTAGGCTTGTCCTGACTGCTTGACCATCGCTAGTTGACCTGTGAGAGGGTCCATGAGGTATCTACAGTGCTCCCAACCAACATTAAAGAATATTAGGGGTTTTAGTGGGACTTGAAGTCTTACTGGTTTTCCTCACCGTGTTCCTGTGAGCCACAGGTCCAGTGTGGTCTGATCAGCTACTTTTGCTTGAGCTGAAGGTCTTTCTTCCTCTCCCTCATTACAGTCTCTCTGACTGCCCATTGCACCATGAAACTGCTACATAATGTTCTAAGTCTTAGTACACCAACTAGGGTAAAGGTCATTGCATAGCTGAGTCTGGATTATTTATTATAACAAAGAATTTGTGTTTTAAACATTTCATCAGCACAGATCCTCTCTCCACATTGAATGAGATCCATTCATTATAAGAGCAGCTAGTAATCCCTTACAGAAGGGTTCTCTGAAATTACATTTTTCTCCCCATTCCTCCTGCTAAATTCTGAACAGCATCCTAAATATAAAAAGCCAGCACATACTGTAAATGTCAGTGCCTTCCTCAGCTGGGCAGCAGTTTACATGTAGGTAGAGGGCAGTGTAACATGACTCAAAGCCTACTGCCAAATATGACATTTTACAAGAAATAAGTACTACAGTGAATGAATGCACTGTCACCTTCTGCCACTTGATCCAACTGAGTGACTGACAGCAGTAGATTTCAAGAAGGCAGATGTCAATAAACTCAGAGGATGGATAGGGAAGATCTCTTAAGAGGCAAATCTAAGGGTAGAACAAATTATGGAGAGCTGTCAGTTCCTTCAGGAAATGCTAACAAGAAACCAAGTGCAACCTATGCTCTTTTAGAGGGAAGTATGGAAATTCAGCATAAGTCAGCTAATTCACTACCTTTTAACTGACTGCGTGCATAAGAGATCTGTAAACTAGAAACTAGGTCAGCTGGCTGAGAAACCAGAACAATAATACTCCATTCATGAGTGGATGTATACAGTTAGTAAGGACAAAATGCATGAGATGCAACTAGCAAAACTTACAAAGAGTAAATGTTACAGAAAAAGTTATAAGAGAAAAACAAAGGGAAGTTTGGCCCACTGCTCAAAGACTGTGTGAGTGCTCTCAGCAGAGCATGTTAAGGTAGCCAAAGTTTTACTTTTTTTTTTTTTCTCACCTTTTTACCAATTGTTACTCAAAATGTCAACAGCAAGAAAACAGTGCAATTATTACCAGGAAAAAAGAGTAAAAATTCAAAAGAGCAAAACCTGTTTGGAGAGTAACCAGTTAAGTTAGATGTTTTCCAGTTACCTGAGCCTGATCAGTTTCATTCTAGGAGTCTTAAAGGGAGGGTGAAGTAATGGTCCCAGATGTCATAGAGCTTGAATTTATTTATTTATTTAATTTCTTTTTTTTTTTTTTCAAGGCCTTTAACAATGCTTCCTATAATATCCCTGTGAACAGGCTAGTGAACTGTGATCTAAATGAAACTGCTGCGGGAAGGGGCAGGAGGTCAAGTCTGGTTGGATAATTGTGTCCACAGGGTAATTCCATCAAAACCTATCAAAATACATATGTTTTACAAGGAATTCTGCAGGCCTTGATTCCATATCCAGTTTTATTTGAAGTTTTCATTGAAGGCATAGAAGATGGAATATGAAGTATGATTATTAAACTTGCAGATGGAACAAAGAAGGAATGCAGATGTTACCGATCCTAAAAGATCAGAATTTAAAATTATCTTAATGTATTTAGAGAAGTCACCTAAAATGGATGGGATGCAGCAGTGCAAGACACCATGTTTACACAGAAATTTTCATCTGTGCTTGCATAACTGCCTAGGTACCAGCTCACAAGAGAAAAGTCCAGAGACTACTGGAACAACTTTACATGAATGGCAAAGCCCTCACATTGCAATCTCTAAAGAATCTTAAAGACTACTGAACGATTCCATGTGGGCTGATTCACACTTTGGAAGATTCACTTGGAGGACTGTCCTGTTCAGTGTTCTTCACTTCAAGAAAGATAAGAACTAGCTGACAAGAGGCCAGAGGAGGTCAGCTAAAATGGACAGAGATCCAGGAACTATGAGGGAAGATTGCAAGAAATGGAGGCTCTGTGTGTGCTTGCTGAAGAATTAATAACCGAGAAAAAGGAGGGTTAATAGTCTCCAACTAAAAAGCTGTTGCAAAGAATAAGGAAATAATGTGTCCTTGGTGGAAAGATCAGGAAAAATAAACCCTCAAAAAGCATAAACCAAACAGTTTGGGAGATTTAGATTAGGCATTGGACAAAGCCTTGATATCAATGATAAGATACTTTAGCTTGAGGTGATCTGATTGTAACTTCATCTTGGGATAGAATGATGGATTTAAGAACTTCTCCAGATCCCCTCCTGTGAAAGACAGTGAGTCTATGTCTGTCTATCTGTGTGGACTTTTATCAGGAGAAGCCCTTTTATGGTTGTTTCTACAGCCAAGAGCTGAACATAGAAACTGAATAGAGGAAGCCTGTGCTCAGATCTCAGAGAAGTCTTCCCCAAAATCACAAACCATCCTTCTCTCACCCTAATGTAAGCCTTTCCTCTGCTACTTATCATCTCCATAGACTCTTATTGAAACAGACATATTCCAGTTTTCCCTAGATGTCAGTTTTACATCTCATTTTCTTACCAACCCATCTTCCCTCTTGAAAGCCCCTTAAAACTTGTTCATCACTTCTGCCTTCCATTCAGTCAGTTCTTGAGTCCCAGAAGATGACATTTAGCCAGTCCTACTGCATTCAGTTCCTGTGCTGTGTGGCAGAGCAGTCTGCAAGCAGCAATGTCCTCTTCAGTCCTGTCATGGTATGCTCATTGTCAACAGCATTATGTGCAAAACCCTACTAAATTTCTACTGAGAACATTCAAAATGTGATTGTCAAGAGCCAGAAGTGAACACTTTGAACTAGAATGGGGAAAAAACATGTATCCCTGACTCCAAGATAATGCTTTGCAGGATTCAAGTCCTAGCTGTGGAGCAGAGATCCTAAAACTTCTTCGCAAAAAAAGAGCAACAGTAAAGGGATTGTTAAGAGTCTTCAAAATTACAAAGTGAATTCATAGCCCTGTTTTCAGCAAATAGTCAATTAGCTTTGTTGATGCTGAGAATATAGTGCAAGAACATCCACACTGAGTCAAAACAAAGATCCATCTAGCCCAAGAGCTTGCTTCAAATAGTGGCCAAGGACAGATGCTGATGGAATAATAAACAGAGAAAGTATGGTGTCATACTTCTCCCCAATACACTCACAGTTTCCAGAAATCTGTAAGTCAGAGACTTGACTTCAAAAACAACAAAACTGACTAAAGTTGGGAACTCAGAAAGATGAATGCTTAAATATGATCAAAGTCTCATGGCAACATCATTAACTAAAAACAAGGTCTCATGGGACATGGGCAATGTCCCATGGAGGATGGTACATGCTGGGCAGATTTTACTGCTGACATTGCTATACTATAACTTTCAGTACGAGCAAAGGAGATGATACAGTGGGTAAGTAGCAATCCCAGGAGACCACATTAATGCAGTGGTATAGAGCAACTATACCATTTCCAGATGTCACATTCTCCTTGCTTGAAATGAGAGACACTGAAAATTGTCTAATGAATCTACTTGCCTCTGGTTTTGGTCACACTTCAAGAACTGTCTTTAAAAAGTACCTAATTATGAGAAAGCTCTGAGCATGTATTTTGAAATCAAGCCTCTTTAAGAATAGTAACATGCCTCAGAACTTCGTTTGTCATAAAACCAGAAATAAGACACAAAACATATATGCTGAAAAACAATATTGACTTAAATCTCAACATGTGTGGCTTGCAGCCATCAAAATACTGATGTATTGGCACAAATCACAGCAGGTGTGAATTTTTTTTTTATTTTTTTTGATCCAGGAAAGAGCACTGGGATGAGTAGAATGAGTTTTGAATTATATTCCTGTTGTGAGAGGTCTCCAGGGACTGAGCAGAAAGGACTGTAAAACCATGCTGTCAGCTCCAGCATGGGTTGCAGTGGGATTCAGGAAACACACAGGTGAGGATTTTAGGCAACAGTACATGCAGATAGGACTAGTCTCAGAGAACGAACACGTCTGTTTAGGATACATGCAGAGTTGTTTAGAAACCTTACATATGCCACCATAAATTTATGAGCATGTTGGCACTGAATAGTTAAGAACTTCAAAGAACACATAGCACATATACATACACACATTGAGGCAGGAACCACTTTCAGTAACCAAATAATTCTGTCACCAGACAACCTAAAACAATTCAAAGGCACCATTTCTAGCCAAGACTAACAGATTTGAAATGTTTTTTTGAATCTCTAGGCAAATGAATTTTAAGGATATGACAAGCTAAAAAGTCTTTAGGAAACTCTCCAAGCAGATGATCTCATTTTTTAAGCCATCATCTCTCTTAAACACCTTGACCAGTTTCCTTCAACTCTTCCAAAATATCTGTCCCAGAATAAGATTATGCCTGTGAAGTTGTAGGTTTATAAGGCTAATTTTGGCAAAGCGAGGAATAGGAATAAAATCAAGTTTATAATGGAAACTTAAGGACATCTGCAGTTTACTGAATACTGTTCAGTGGGCTATATATAATGCATGATGTTTCCATTGTAAGAAAAATATAAAGTGCTTTTATTATAACCAAGGGAAAAGAGCACTTCCTCCATATGAAGTCCTACCTAAAAAGACCTGGCAGGTCATGCAAGTATTTTTGCTTCGTCCCACTAAAACGTTTATAGGTTCCAGATTCATTTCCTAAGGTCTGGCTGGAGGATTTGCACAGAGCATTACACCATGCTGGCACTGCAGAATGATGACAGAAAGACTGCAGATGTGTCTCACCACAGACCTTATTAAAATCGCAGCATGGCATTGACATACCCCACTAGCTTAAATTAGCCGGCTGAGGTCCTGCTAGCACCATGGCAATACCATTACAGGACACGTCACAACTGCAAAACCCAATATAAAAGCAGAGCACAGATATGTTTTTGAAGGCCATCCTGAACACTGTCTTCTGGGGATAATGTTACTAATTGGACCCAAGCTATCTAGTTTAATGGGACCTCAGGTTTGCCACAGCTCTAAATCATCTGAAGGTCCAGTAGTGGGGAGGGAGTTAAATGAAAATATTCTGGGTGGTTATATAGTCTGCCTCTAGATAGTTCCTAGCCAGCAGTTTCTACAACTCACATAGATGCCCAGTTTGGGAAAACACAGCACACACAGTTTTCAGTGAGATCTGGAAAATTTTTGGGTTGTGCATCAGTTAAGGAAAAATTCCTCTAAATACCTTACACAAGCCTTCTCAGATGCCTATGGCAGTTAGAGGTCCATTCTAGGGGCTTGTAAAGCTCAATCTAATAAAAATATCTGTAGGGAAAGGGTTATATAAACTGCAGATCAGAGAGCACATTTCCACCCAACGTTCAATTGACCTGTCATCTGCAGATATGGCTCCCAGAAACAGCACATCATATTCAAAGTTATTTTAGGTCTGGCTAAACCCCATCCCATTCTTGACCCAAAACCCATGCCACTTACTTGTGTTCATCAAATGGCCTCTCAACACAACCACCTCACCTGGGAACAACTCAGATCATCCTGAAAGCTCTTCCTCTTGATATCTACAATATTGTTTGGAAATGTGGACAGAAAAAATAAATATTCAGTGGACCAAATTGAAGTAATTCTAAAATCTTCCAGACTAACTTATCTCCAGGAACTAGCAACTTCAGCCTGGTGCTCAGACCAGCAAGGAGGTCTGAAAAACTGGTCCTCATCCTTTACGACAGGCAATGGCTGTTCAGAAATATGACAACTGGATAGCAGTGGAGAAAGTAAAGGGTGAACAGAGGACAGCTAGAAAGCCTTCATACATACACAGGCTCGAAATGTACTCAGAGTTAAGCCATTAGAGGCCATCTTCTCAAATTTTTGCTCCCTAGTAGCATAATTTCAGTCTGCTAAAAACATCATCTGTCAAAGAAGGTTGGGACTAAGTACATTGGTTAATCAAAGGACAGCCTCAAAAAGATATTGGTCATTTTGGAAGAGGTTAAAACTGACAAGAATGCTCACCAAATTGAGAGCCTTGGACATGGAACCTCTTGCACTCCGTCTGTTTAGCTGTGACTCCATCTTCAGCCTGAGCACCAATGACTGGGGACCATCTAACTCCAGATGTTTTTCCTGTTCCCTCAAGACAAGAGAAGTGTAGCTACTCTCTGAGAATTTGTGTCAAGTGACTTTTCAGTGATACATGAGCTTGGAAATACCATGACTATTCATTTAGACTTTTCCACACACAAAACTTCAGTTTGTGGTGACATATGGTATGGGAAATCTCAGCTCAAGCAGCTGAAACCTGGTAAAATAATAAACAATCAGAATTGAGGCCTTCTAATGGAAACTGTTAGGCAGCATTTGCTATTGGGTCACTGTCATCTTCACAGCCAGAGAGTGATTCAATCTGTCAGTTATGTGAGCACTAGGCATGATGAATAGGTCTTTGTATTAATTCACAGCAAGCCTATATCCAGAATGACATACAACATGGAGGGGAGGGGGTGTCTCATAGTCCACTGGATGTCTGAAGAGCCAGGAACTTGCATAACACAGCTATCCAGCAAAGTGCCACAAAAGATACCATCCACATTCAGAAAGGGGGAATCCCAAGTTCCTCCTGAACATAATTTATCCATCATTACTTACTCAGCTTAGAAACCACCTATCAGCATATTCAGACACTAAACAACATGAATTATGTTTATCCTCTCTTTTGCTTCCTGAGCTGCTCTTATACATACTCTTGACGCTTAAGGATGACCTGATTCAGGGACAAGGCATAGCAGAGAAGAAATCTGTGTGGGTGACTGGGGTGGTGGTATGGTATTTGGAAGGTATAAGGCACAGCTGCCTCACCCAGATCTGTGATGGGGAACTGACA
The DNA here is from genome assembly GCA_013399135.1 of Heliornis fulica. Taxonomy (NCBI): domain Eukaryota; kingdom Metazoa; phylum Chordata; class Aves; order Gruiformes; family Heliornithidae; genus Heliornis; species Heliornis fulica. The sequence continues at coordinate 1,016,831 of VXBZ01003994.1, forward strand.
TGACATGGTCACAGTAGGAAGGCTTGACTCTCTGCTGGGCTGTCCTGCCCCAACGGACCCTGGTACTGCCTGTGGGCCACAGAGAATGCAGGGGAATCTTTCCCTCTCCCACTTTCCTGCAGGTCAGACCTAGGTTTCTGGAGAAAATCTTTCTTCCATCCTCAGTGAGAAGCTGGACCTAGCACCCTGCCAATCTCTACTTTGGAATATCATGAAAGGCTTGAATGGTGTTTGTCCATCACTACCAGAAAGCAAACCATTTCCCCAAGTTCAGGACTGTCAGAGGTGGCTCCTAACTTTTATCTTATCTAGCCACTGAAAAGAATCTGTTGAAGTGCTGGCAAGCCATGAACCTTGAGTAGGCACTTAAATCCTTCCCTATTCAATGAAATGACAGGAATGATGTGCTTAAAGCTAAGTGTGTGCTTAAGTGCTTCACTGAAAGGCATAAACCTTGAACCAACGCAGTTGTCAGAGGACAGGAGATAAGGGGAGGAGGGAATGTTGACCTACAGCCCTTGCTTCATTACACTCACCTACAGCACAGCAAGGGGTCCAACATGGGTGAGTCCAGATGCGTTTGGGAACCATCAGACCAGAGGTGGTTGAAGTTAGACTCAGATGCTGCATAGAGAGAGCATTTGCTGTTTAAACAATGCAGAGAAAGACGGTGCAAAAGGATACCTGTAAAGATACAAGTCACTCCAGGCAGTTAATAGGTTCATTGAACAACCATCAACCCAGATAATTAGATAGAAGGTACCAGCTTCTCAGTGTGTTCTCTCCTTTTGATAGGCATCTCCCAGAAGTCACGCATGATTTTCATAAGGCGAGATAATAAGCTGTCAGTCGTAGGAAGCCTAGAGTGAACCACACAGAAAATCAATGTGGTCTGAAAACAAGAAACATGTCAAACTGCAAAAACAGACTCTTTAAAAATAAAGTAAGAGAGTGATTTGAACAAGGAAGCTTTGACTTACAAGTAATATTCTAGTCATCAACATATTAGGAGGAAAGTATCCATTTGTGTGATCCCAGAATGATTTGATGGGAAACATGCTGAAATTAACTCTTGATATGAATTTGTCCGGTGTCATCCTTTCCAGGTTGCATAACTTTATCCTCAGATCCTCTTCTTACCTCTAGACATCAAATTAGGGAGAATGAGGGGAAAGGGATATCACAAGACAGTGAGGTGGAAGGAAACCATAGGGGGACAGTAGATTTTCTGTATGTCATATCCCATATATCTTATACATGTTTTGATTCTCGATAAATATACTTCTATATTTACTTAAGAAGTGACAAAGAACATTTAGGTGGTCATCTAGTCCTGTCATGTCACGACATAATCTCAAATATGCAGGAGAACTCATGAACCCATAGCCATTACTAGGATGCCATGCTGGATGGTGGGGACAGGAGCGTGGCCCATGAGTACCCAGCTCAGCAGGACCCAAGGCCAGGCAGGGCTGTGGGAGCTGAAGCCCAGTCCTGCTTCTAGCATCACTGGGGCAGGAGCTGATAGGCCTGGGGGGCTGACATGGGCTGGAGAGGGACATTAATGCCACTTAGCACCCTCAGAACCCTGGCAGCCATGCCCCATAATGGCAGAGATGTCCCTGGCCTATGTGAAGACACATGAGTTAGAGGGGGGTTGTGCAGATATGGCTACCTCTAGCTTGTTTAGAGCAAATCCATCAGTGTTGGTAAAGTAAGCCCCATTATCCTGATGTGCATGTTGGAGTTGCCCCAAGCAGGGCAGACACTGTAGCTACAAAGAACCTCAGCTCCTCTATTCCTAACAATGGGGAAGAACAGGTTTTTCATGCCTGAGAAAGGACTGACTTGAGTCAAGCGCTGCCATCCTCCTCTGCTCTGCTCTTGTCCTGTTCTGGGACTGCTCATGATGAAGTTTCCTAAGATGAGGAGAGGAGGAGGTTGGAAAACTGAGGCAGTCATTGCCTTCTCAGCACATTATTTGCCTTAAGGAGAACCAGACACCTGGGTTTACTCAGGTGGAATACTCTGCATGAGACCTTAATTTAGTACTTTTTTTTTTTCATCAGAGAGTGTCAAAAATTGTCAGCAAGTGACAGTTTGGGTTGCTGGGCTTTAGTTGGTTTTATTTTTCTTCCCTAGACAATTTGTGCCAACTGTTACTTCATGCATATGAAACACACAACTTCCAGCCTTTCCTCACTGGTGTGAAGTAAGATTTTGGCACGTGTTGAAAACAACCAGCAGAAATTAACTTGCTCTCTCCCATCTTGAATGTCAATACCCGCCAGTAATTATTTGGAGAATTAAACATGTAGTCATCTTGCCGTCATCTTAATTCTCCACATTAAAAAGGGATTATATAACAAATTAGCCTGATTTAGTCTATCTTCCAGGGACTCATCCAGTGGTTTGCTCTTCTTTATTAAATTAGCAGCCAAAGCATTTAGCTTTCAGATATGTTATGAAATCCTTCACAAATTAAGGCCACTGGTGATAGGACGTGCTTACTGCTCTGGAACCACCTCCTCGGTATTCGTGGAGCTTGAACTCAGGATGACCCACCATGCAGTGAAAGCTCCCGGGTAGACATCTGTAATCTGATCTGACATTCACCTTCCAGTTTAGGAAAAACAATCCCCCAATTCACAGGGGTCATAGTGTCTTCAGACTCTTCCCTTTGCTCATTCAAACAGAACCCAGGGTTCAGATTTGGGCTATGTGATAATGGAGTCTTGACTAAATCTTTCTCTGGTGATGACTTAGTGGGAATCAGAGTTGCAAAGCACAGTTAGATGCCTTTCCACCAGTTGTGCAAGAACGTTTCCATTGCCTTCAGTGACAGGGATGTCTGCTGACCAGAAGGGTAAGTCGTAAAGACACAGAGCATCTTGTTCCTCCTCAGCTGACTGTACATTGGAAAACTAACACTTCTTTCATACAAAGTAACACAGAATGAAGTCTGCTGATTCCTAGTCATCTGAAGGCCTGATGCAATGCCCACTGAAGCCACAGACTGCTTTTCTTCTGCCTTTATAGACTTTGGATCATCGCCTTACTCAAAACACTAAACCTTTGAGTATTTCAAGCTTTAGGGTCAACCCCCCTTACTTTCTGCATTCTTTGCTTCTAGCTGTAACAAGTCCATGTCACCACCACAATGCTAGACTTGATCACAAACAGATCTGTGAATCAGTACAAAAATTATAATGTACTCCAGCTTTTTACTTTTCCCTTCTTCAACTTCTTCCTTGAGGGTATAAACCCAACTTCTCCAAAAAAGCTCTTCTCATACTCTTTGGGATTGCAACGCCATCTTTTACTGTGGTAGAACGACATAAAGGTATTAACATGGACAACAGATAACTTCTGTGGAGACTTAGAAATATTAGATAACAGTTCTTGATTTTAAGCAATAAAGCCGTTTTCTTACAAAGAAATTTCTTACCTATTTTAAAGAAAAATAACTGATTTTTTTAAAAAAGTATATCCTGATTCTTCCAAGACTAAACAGTAAGTCTGACCTCCTGTACTGCTTATTTTTGCAGCTGATCCTGAATTGCTTGTGAAAGGTGTTAGCCTGAAACGTGGGGTAACTGAGCTCACCCCTGTTATCTGCATCACCTTTACAGCACAGGCAGGCAAAGCGTGCCCAACCTCACTGTGCTTCCAGCATGTGCCCGAAGAAGTCCTAAAGGACCAGTTGCTGATGACAGCTCTGAATGCTGCCCACTGTCAGGGTTTTAACATTGCAGACATGCACTCATGGGTACCTCGGAAATGCAGTTAGGTGACCACAGCTTTTGGTCATCACCACTGGTGGAGGCTGTGGATATGCCAGAGGCAGAGGTACCCGTTCAGTAGACAAAACAGAATCTGAACAAAGGAGAAAATATAATCCCTTTCTTTTCAGAGATACCGTTAGTTACAGCTAATGACCACAACAAGCAAATGTTCTGGTTAAATCTGGCTTATACTACCAGCAGCAAATCTTGACTGGCAAGATTTGATGATGACCATAGTGACTTTAAAAAAACCTGTCCATCTTAGTTTTGATTTCTGTCTGATCTTTTTTGCCTATGCAGTCACCTCATGACCTGTTAATCCACATTTCCTGAGAAAGCTCAGCTAAGAAAAATTCAATATCAAGTCACATTTTTTCCAGTACCCTCATGCTCTGCCTACCACAGTTGCAAAAAGGCTGTGTTTATCCAGCTGCACAAGTGATCAGTAATGTTCAACTAACACTATAGTTTCCCTTTAAAAAAATTTTTAACAGCGGTGCACTTTTCCTTTTTCTTTTTTATTTTCTTCCTTTTATTTTTTCCTTATTTTTTCATTCTTTTTTTCTTTTCTTGAAAACCTGATTCTGTCAGGTGCTTTGTTTTTTCCTCATTTTTACACTTTTTCAGGATTTTACAATGCTGACTTCAACATTCTGCAGCCTGGTTTAATGTGATCTATATATGTAACATTTCCCACTGATGATGTGAACTACATGCTTCCCCCATGCCAATACACACAGCTTTAGTAGTTCAAAGTAGAGCAGTTCATACTTTTCCACCTAGTATTTTTTCCTTTGGTCCCCAGTGTCGGGCAGTATTGTAATAGTGAAATGTAATATTGCAAATATTACATTAAAAACGTCTCCTGTTCTATAAAACGCACCAGTCCCGTAGAAGTGAAACCCCGTTGGAAGCCTAATAATTCAATGGGAGGCAGAACAACAAGGCATTGACAGTTTCTATAGATTATTTGTGACCTTCATTATTAGTCTAGCAGCATGAACAGGATAGAATTGTGTTGACAAGCCCACACACCTGTCAAAAATATTTCAGCCTCCTCCAGCATAGTTACTTGGGATTCAAAACACCACAAACAACTTCTAACCTCTCTGAGCAGTAATCACCCCAATCATGGCATAGAAAAAAACCCAACAAACAAAACAAAACAACAACTAAATAAAACTGGTTTTGTACAAAGCGACAAACCAAAAATTTTTTCTGAGGAAGAGACTGAGCCAAGCAGCTATGCATTAGTATACCTGCCTCAGAGGCAGAGAGGCACCCCTGCACTCCCAAAAAAACACCCAAAACAAGAAAACTGTGCATTCCTTCTCCACTTGAATGTCTTTTCTGCAGCCTTTTGCTTTAAAAAATGAGACAAGTTGGAGATAAAGAAGAAAGGAAAAATCCGCTCCTGAAGTGCTGAGGGACATGATGCTCAGTGAGAGATGTATTCAGAGAGGTTTCATGGAAGCTTCCCACATTAATTCTACTGGAAACATGCAGGGCTTGTGCTGCAGGACTTCTGGACTGGAGTCTACTGGAGATCCAGCAGAGCAAAGCCTGTAGCAAGAATAGAAAAACAACTCTAGAGTACATAGGAAGGAAGCTAATGAGAATGACAAGCAGGTTTGAAGAACAATATATTGTGAAGAAAACAAGAGCAGTGAAGAAAATGGAAGTAGGAAACTCCTTTCAAACCACGAAGTGCTACAAGAGTCACTCAGAAGCGTCTCTTCCAAAGCAAAGTTTTTCTATTGCCTCACATCATTGACAAAGCCATTTCCATAGGGTCTGGAACCTGATCTAGTATATCTACCTTACAGAAACTTACCAAAATATTTACTAGAACCACACACAAAAAAATTATGTACAGTGGATTTTACAGGCATATTTTATTTTCCACAGAAGTCAATAAAGTCATGCCAGCAGAAAAGTTGGCTTTACATTCACATACACTATTTTATCCCAAAGAATAACAGAAACCCTAATCAGACTGCATCATCTTATATTGTTATAAACAGCAATTAATCCACATAGACTGAAAAGACATACTAGTTTTTGACTGAAAGGCATGTCATTAAATTTCTGAGTTGTTTACATGTAATGCAACATGACAGGAACTTGTGCGGAGATGAGAGAAAATGAGCTATTTGAAATTAACTGTTTTGAATCCTGGCTATGTCTGTTTGAAGTCTGTAGTGGATTGGCAGGGCTGATTACAGGCATTTGTGTGGGATTTGTAGGAGGACTTCTCATACTGAGTTGTTCGTTAAGGAAAAACTCACCGTGCTATTGGTTGTTCAGGTCTAGGGAGTGAGGGAGCCTGCATTAACGTCCTCAAGTTTCTAGCAAGAGTAAATAATAAATCTAAAAACTAGAAATATGTGAATTATACTAAGCAGGACAGGTAAAAAGTAACATGATTCATACCTTGTATGTGAAGTTACCTCCCCCCATCCTTTTGCAATTGGATGCCAAGGCCGAAGAGAGAGTCCTGCAGAACGGCTGAGCACAAAGCAGGAGCTAGGTACCACACAGTCTCACGTGGGATCACAGAAGCTGCTGTGCAGAAAGAAAGGGAGCAGAAGATCTGCACTGGGTAAGTACAGAAGAAGAATATGCCTGTTCGGTGCCTTGATGGTGCTAGTTTGGACTAGCAGTCCTGGGGACTCCGAGATCTAGGCTCTGTGCTCAGACCTGGGCTGTAGGTAGAGACAACCCTTTTAGGAAAGCTTCTTCAGTTGTGCAAGTTTTGTTTTAACTCCTTAGCCTACCTACCTGGTTAGGAAGCCAGAAAGGAAATCTGCTCCCTATGAAAGCGAGAAAGTATTATACTGAAAACATGAACCATGAAAGTTCAAGAGACAGGAAGCAATTAGAATGATCCAAGTATTTATTTGTTTGCTTGTTTGTTTTAAACCTTATACTTGGCAACTTTCATTCTTCTGATCTGGGGAAGAAGTTTGGGAATGAGATTTCTGAATATCTGAGAGAAATATAAGACCAAATGAGTGAAGATCTTGTATACCAATTTAGGTACCTCAAATAAATAGTATAAATAAATAAATATCAAACAGCATCAGGGATCAGAGGGCAGGTACCCAGTATTTTCTGTCACTAAAGTGACAGAAAAAAAAACCTAAATCACCAGGCACTTTTGAAATCTTCATTTAAAACCCTTTCAGTATCAGAGAAGAACGCATCATCTGGGAGAGTGTATTTGATGATGGGAAGACCAAGAGGAAAATTCATGACACCAATCAAGAAGGCAACTGGAAAAACTTAGTACAGTCTCAAAAACTTGATATGCTCATGGAAAAGCAGCTGAAAGTTAGGGCTTCAGATCAATCCATTTTGGAAGAGGAAGAAGTTACGTTGCGGGTGTTACAAAGACAAGCCTTGAGACAGATGTCATCGTTTCTTCCACTGGCACAGAGCTGATGCTGAGCAGTGATGAGTAGTCACCCACAGTGGGTCCCAGTGCCCTGAAAAGTTTTGTGACTGCTGCCAGGTACAGGAGGATGCTGCAGTGTCTTTGCCTCCCCCAGCATCCTGTCTACCTTTCATGCAGATGCCATGCTGACCTTTGATTTGCTGGTGGCCTGTGCCTATTTGTTTCTCTGTGAGTCCAGACCAGCCATTGGCAATACTCAGGGATTTTTTAAAGACACAAACATTACCTTGCTTTCACCTGAGAACCCTCCTGGGCAGGGGCTGAAGGGTGACATGCTGTGCCTCATTCACTTCCATCAGTTGTTTTTTTTGGAGAACTGGATTAGCTAATGGATTTTTCTAGTGGGTTTTGCTTTTATTTACAACTATAGACACGCAGCAGCTATTTGCTCATCATCCTCAGCAAATGCATTCCAAAGCACGCAGGCACCTTTCACTGGAGATGGATTCACCCGTAGAGGAAAAATACAGAAATCCAAGAAGGAACCACAAAAAAACCAGGCAAACCACATGGCAAAAGTCCTGTCCATCTCTAAGCTATCTTTCCATCAGTTAGGTAATTAGATCCTTAAGAGGCTGAAAATGCCTCAGCAAAAATAGTGAGATAACTCCCTGCACCATGTCTCAGACACTGAAGAAAGACAGGTCCAGTAAGCCAGTGGAAAATTATTAATAAAAGAGGCGCTTTATGTGCTACTCTTGTTTCTCCCTCTAGCTCATTCTTGCTGTTTGACTGAGCTGAGTTGCAGCAACTGAATCTGTAAGTATAAATATTACATTTCTAGCTTTCGTGCTTGCTTTGAAGCTTGTGTCTAGTAAATGAAGACCAGTCAATTTATAAGGCATATTCATGCTAGTCTGTAGAAACAAGTTTATGAGACTCTGAACCTCTGGCAAGCATCTGCATCTGTTCTATTTACTCAGATAACACAAGAGAGGCCACGCTAGTAAAATACAGCATAAATGAGTTACTAAATTAGGTCATTCAAGCCCTAGCATTAAGACTGCTAGTGATTATATATTGGTTTATTTTATTAATATAGGCAGTTAAATCTCTAATGGGAGTCAGATGAGAATTTTCCTGCTGGTAAAGGGAAAAATAATAATATTTCTTAGTTTATACCGTCTCTTCCCTTCTCACTATGTATCTGAAATGGCTGAAATCCAATGGCTTCTGAAAATGTGGCCTCTAAAATAGTGCTTTCTTAAAAAAAAAAAAAAAGGCACCACCACCACCACCCACCCCACCCCAACTAAAATAAGCTTGGACTATGCATAATACTGTACAAAGCCTCTTCTCTACATAGCTCCTCTGACAAATACAGTAATAGAGGAAAACTGAGTACCTTGAACAAATTATATCCCATGTTAATTATGTTACTTTTTTTCCCCTTTGAAGACAGTGTTGGGTATATGGCAGAATAAAAACTGCTGAGAATTAACTGTGCTGCAGAACTGGAATCTCGTTAGTCTCTGCTTGATGTTTAGCCTTGCACTCAGGAGTTGGGAAGAGATGGCAGTTCGCGTGGGAAACACCATGCCTGTGCCAGGCCGCACATGACAGGAGTGATCAAACAGTCTGCATGCAGCGCACACACATGCGCTCCTTCATGACAAGGAAGTGGGTTTGGGGCAGAAACATAGAAGCAGCTGCTGTAGCAATCTGAGGCACTTGGTGCCTCCAACCTTCCTTCTATGCTACAGAAATGCAAAGGAAAGCATCATTCCATGAAATTCTGTAATTTCAAATACAACTGAGATAGGGGATTTTGTCCAATTAAAGTACAGCTGCCCATTTGTTAGTGGCACTTGTCTAGCTAGATAACCAGAAGTTAACTTCTGATTCTTCAGTTATAACAAGCTGCTACAGGTACATCACATGGATAACAAAACACGTCTACAGTTAAACTTACATACTTGAGGTTGTCACTCATAACACGTGTGACACACTAGAGTCCCAGTCATACCACAGTATGATTTATGGACATCAGTGACTATGTTCTAACATAAAACAGATAAAAGACCAGAGCTGTTCTGTGAGTTTTGCTTTCCAGCAGAGAATATTGATGTAAACAGTGATCCATCAACTCATCTATGGCAACCTAGAGCATTACCATTATGACAAAGATCCAGCAGTTTTCCCCCAGAGCATCCCTCAAGAGTAGAGTGTAGCCCAGAGCATTCACTCTGATCCATCCAGCTGTCATTTGCTTGAAGATTTCTCTCTGCAGACCAAGTTTCAGCTGGGGAGCTCAAACCTTTGGAACTTTGGGTCAAAGCATGAATGAAATCCATTTTCAAGGGCATCTCCTGCCCTGGTCCAATGCATCATGAAAAGGTCAAGGGTATCAGCTGCCAGTGCTGGACAGGACAAATACCAGCATTTATTATTGATATGAGTCAGCAAATAATTTCTTGCCTTGAAGAGTCAAAAAGGTTGCAGCTGTCAGACTCCCCATAAAATCTGACATACAGTTATGAAATACACTGAATCCCTCTGAGACATACTGCCCCATCTTCAAGCATGATGATCCTTCCACTGGCAGCTTAGGATCTGACTCAGAATCACTGAATAATTCAGGCTGAAAGGGACAGGTTATTTGGGACAATTACTGGTCCAGAGTAGGGCCTGATGAGGTCATGTTTGTTTAGGGCCTCATCCAGTCAAGATTTGGATATCTCCAAGGTTGGAGATTCCACAGATTCTTTGGGCACCAATTCCAGTGCTACACCACTCTCCCAGTGAGAGCAAAATATTCCTAATAGCAAACAAGAATTTCTCACACTGTAACTCGTACTTCCAGAAAAATCTGGAACCAACATTATATATAGGCTAGTCGTCTCTTGCTGCCTCCAAGGCTCCTCACATTCTCCATCCTCAGACAAACTACTCTCTATAAACATTCAGTGAAGATGACCTTCCTCATCCATGATTTGAAATCTTACTTCAACCCTCACTGGAGCCACACTGTCTGACCAGTGAACGAGTTCAACACAGAAACAGAGCCTTTGCCTATTGTCAAAGAAGCCAGGCAATGAGCAGTGCTCTACAGCTAGGCAATCTTTTCTGAAACAAATGCACATGACCTGTCACTTGGGTGGCAGAATCCAAAGCTCCTCAAGCCAGAAGGCTCAGGCCAAATGTGATGAAGCCTCCAGCAGAGGAGGGCATACTGTTTTACTGATTTTTTTTCGCCACTGGGCATTTAAAATTCACTCTTCTCTCTTGCTCTTTCTGTAAAATATTTCCTCATCTTGTGTTTCCTAGACAGTTCATGCCGGTGGGAATAATTTCTACAATGCCAGTGTTCCTTTGTTGAGTCTGCCCCTGCTCAAGGGAAAAGAGTGTGACCTTATTTGACTGAAAGGCTATTGTGTACCACATCAGATCAAAAAATCTCACATCTTCTTGTCTTTCAGCATGCTCTGAATCTCTTACCTATTTCCTCTGCTTATAATAAGTACATAAAAATGTGGGGAAAGAAAAGAATGCCCACAAACTATTCTTGCAGTCATCTTATTGACAGTCCAGTCATGATCAGTTTTTGATGTACACAATAAGGAATTCATATGGATCATGTAAATTTATCTATGGTGAAGTTAGTAGGAAGGAGTTTGTATGTCCTGAGGTAAAAAGCAGCTGCCAGTAATCTACTCTGAGACTGAAGTGTCGTGTCTAACAAGTTTGGGCCTTGTGGAGACATAAATAAACTGTGAGATAAGCAATATCTACCCAAAGGGCTGCTACTAGTCTCTATATCACAGTCTTGTTCTGTATCTCTGAGCCACTAGGATTATGTTCACTTTATTAAGTTTAACACAGCAACCTCACATTTTTAAAGTCAATTTTCAGTATCCGAAAGTACAATTTTCCATGCTTTAGTTTTCAGGAGTAGTCTAACCCCTGATCCCAGATGGCAGGGCATATTTATTTATTTTCTATCACGTAATTCAAAGAATAACTGAAATATTTTTTCTTTGTCATTATTAGCAACCAGGAATGGATGGCACTAATCAATCAACTCATTACTATTGAAAATAATAAACATTTTGTCTATAAGACAAAGCCTGCAATATAGCTTTGAGGATGCTTCCATGCAGCAAAAGTTCTGGAAAGCATTTGGGTGGCTTGGGGAGATTTTCACATGCCTCCAGTATCAGATATTAAGGAACTCTGCAACCTTTTCAAAGAACTCATTCTCCTTTCTCCTCACTGTTTAAATTTGTGAGGTTTCATGATCAAAGCCCCAGCTCACCCCAAATTGGGGGGTTACCAGACACTTTACTTGACATCAAACTCATTTTACACAGAATTTTTGGGTGGTGGCTGGATGGTCCCACAGGGGTAAAGCAACATTCATACAGCAATGCAGAAATCTAGTCTGAAGTTTTCCACACTTCAGCAAAGCCCAAGGCGGCTTATGTGTCTTGATGAACACTCTGAGCTCAGAGGCTTTAAACTGGAAAGTACACAGAAACCAGCAGGACCCAAAATGCTAGTTCACCATAACCAACCACTGAGAAACTCTAAAATCATTGGCATCACAGGCTCTGTTTATGCTCTACCTTCTAGTGTGCTCCCAAGTGTGCTTTAAGGTTGAAGATCTCCAGCATCTGATGGCCAGGTTTTCTCAGCTTCAACTTGGGCTATCAATTCAGGCTGCTCCTGACCAAGACATGTTAGAGCCCTTTTGAAAAGCCCAGGATCCTTTGGAAAAGCTGAAGACAAGCTAGGATCTAGGTCATTCCCTTCTGTCAGACATTCTTTCCACGAGACCAAGCAAGATGTTAACTGCCAAGCACCAGGACCTCATCATGCCACAGGGGAGCCTTTATGTAGCAGTGTGAGTGAGCTATTGCATCCAGGCTCTATCAGAGGTTCAGTGTCCAGAAAAGTTTGAGATTATCATTTGCTCCAGCTCCACTTTAAAGTCAGGTAGCTTTCTTCCTCCCATTTCTCTCAATGGCTCTCGATTGTCACTGCTTTGACAATTGGAAATTTTTTAATTGACAATATGAATGCATTCCATTTGGTTTTGTACCCTTTGCTAATTTATTTATTTATTTTTCCTCTTCAGAGATTATGCCTCTAATGTTCTCTTAGCATCTGACCTTCAGTTGGGCAGCTAATTTGAATCATCTCACTCTGCTGGAGGCAGACTAGAAATACCGTTTCCTTTATCCCTGATATTGATTCTGTCTCTGGCTCTAAATCCTGCCCTCTACAGTGGAGGCATCCATCCAAGAATGAAGAGATTTGAGAGAGGAAGATACACAGTGTTAGCAAAGTGCAAGGTCTTCTTGTCCCCCAGCCCCATTAGGCTGAGATACTCATAGCAGATATACAATATCATAGTGCTATGATATTGTACTAGAGTTACTGCTCACACTCACTGGGAAGCATTGCTCCTGCTTGGATTTTTCTTTATTGCCAAATAGAAGACACATCACCAAGTGTTGTCACTTAGGGAAAAAATCACTATTATTCCTTTTATATCAAATGGATCAATATACCACGGACTTTGGGCAACTGGATTAGAAAGTAGTAGAAAAAACTCAGAAAGATGAAGAGGAACCCCCCCCACACACATACATTTCAAATTAAGAAGCTCTGCCCCCAACCTTACATATAAACCAACAAATATATTAAAATTTGTTTTTAACTTGTAAGTACTGTCAAGCAAAGCCAATCCTAGAGCAATCATGGTGCAATCAAATAGCAGCCATAAGAACCAGATCGGATACTGTGAGATAAACTCCTGCTCATCAATTTACACATTTAATAACTGCCAGAATAATCACAATTCATTTAGGAGTTGGAATCAAATCGCAAATAAGTCCTCAGTAATGTGTTAAACAACAAATGCCAATTTTAATACAGAACTGCTAAGTGTGGCATTAGTAATTTAAGGAACGTTATAAACACAGATGTTTATCCCTTAGGGTTGCTCACACTATTACGTACAAATTTTGCCCTAACACTTTGTCCCCAGTGGTGTTGCATACTATGGTGTTTATTCTCAGCGTAGTCCATGTACCTGTTGCTCAATGGACTCCTGTCATATCATTTCCCCAGGGATCATACACATGGTTTAACAGCCCTTCTTTGAGTCTTATCAGAAACAGAGGGTTTTCCAGGCTGCAGCTGCGAGTTTCTGTGACGGTAGAATCACTCCCAAGTACCACTGATTATTATGACAAAGCAAAGCATGATTCCTGTTTGTTAGCTATGATTGTAGGGCCTTAGTATGTGTCATTGTAAAGCTCAAACTTCATTAGAAGTTTTACTTACACCACAATATTTTGTGTTCATGGCTTGTTCCAGAAGAGAGGGAACATGTTGCATCTGTGACAGACACAGTTTGCAGACTCCTCTGTGATGACCCGCTTCTCCTGAGTGGATGTGGTGAGGATGAAGCAAGGGTTCATCCCTGTTTCCCTCATTCTTCCTCTTCCTCCTCATGGAAGGTATGGTCTGCTGGCTCTCTATCTCCTTTACATCTTATGACTCAATGTAGAGAGCATTACTGACTTCTCTGGCCCCTTGCATATGACTCTGGGGAACCATCCAGAAATTAACTGTATCATCGTATTCACCTTGTACCTCCTTCCTCTCTCTTACCCTTGGTAAGAATGAGAGTGAGGTTTACTAGAATTCTTGTGTCTCTGCATTCAAGATAATTGTTCTTTAAAAAAAAAAAAAAGTCCCATAACACATGCAATATTCATGAACCATTGGAATTTTCTTCAGCTTCACTGAGCACTGAATCAAGCATCACATCACTTTAAACTTCCCACAGCCTCAGATCTCATCAGTATAGTCCTCTCTACAAGACTGCAAGGGACCCAGCAATCCCCCTTCCCTAAACAGGATTTCAATTAACTCCTTCTTCATCTCAATTCACCAGTTGATCTAATGATGTTTTGAGTGACTCCTGTTCCACATTTGCTCATCAATACTGCATTTCACGTCTCAACTCTAGAGATTTCTATATTTATGCTGCCTGGGATTACAGAAAGGACAGGGGACTGTAAATAGTTTGCACTATTCTCCTTGACTTATCAAGGGCTTCTGGTATGGAAAAGAGTGCTGGCTAATTTGAAACCTATTTGCAAAAAAAGCTTAGTTGCAGAGAGCCTCATCAAGTTTCAATACACCACACTATAACACAGAATAGAGTAGAACAGAACAGAATAGGAATATGGCTGAAAATTTTTGCTTAACTTTGTTTACATGTTACCTAATTGTAAGTTTCCATCCATGGCAAAGCAGGAAATGTATTTCTGTAACATTTTCCTGATTAAAATAGGTAGATATATCTTCAGTGCATGTCTACTATGAGAAACACTTTATGCACGCCATACAATTATATTTCAGGTGAAATCTCTAGGGCACATCTGAGGGCTTACTCTACCCTTATTTCTTTTGGGATCATTCTGGATTATGCTATCTTTTTATTTTGCCTTTATATGATATAATTTTCAAGCACTTATTTGGACAGCTATCAAGTATCCTTTAAGACACCCACAGATGGAGAAGCAGATGCACTGTAACCATCTGGGGCCAGAATTATGATTAACTTTCAAGTCAATGTGCCTGTAAGAATGGACCACATGCCAGAAATGTTTCTTCCATTTCAACCAGGAAAAACAAAACAAGGTTTGAAAGTGGCCTTTGGATTCAGGTGCCCAGCAGGAGAAGTTTTTTTTTTTTTTCCTGTTAGGTATGCCAAATCAGTGATACTTCAAAAACTTCAGAAACAGATGGCTTCATGTCCCTAAATGAACAGTGATACTCATTTCTCTGCACTGGGGACTGAGCTGCATTCCCTTCTCTTGAAGAAATGCCTCTTGGTTGCCACACAGCAATTGTGCCAAATATCCCAATAGCCTATGACCAACCTTCCCAGAAGGAGGAGAAAGGCCATTTCTAGTATCACTAACCTGCAGCATTTGGCTTCATTATTTTATCAGTTGTTACAGTTTATGAAGGAATGAAACAAAGACAGGTACCTCAGCTAATTGGAGTGATTGGGATGGGTAATTGCTCCTCATCCACATAGGAACTTCTTTTGCTGCTTCTGCACACTATGTGAATGCCTATAGAGGAGACCTATAGGATAATGATTTCTAGCTGCAGGTTCTACTGATCCCATAAGCCAATAACTCCCAGCAAAAGAGGATTTCTCTATTGCTGGACAGAGAGCATCTCCTACAGTGGCAGCTTTTACCCTGCATGCATTTAGCCCTGAACACCCCTGTTGATCACATCTCAAACACGTTCCTGTGGGCCTGCTGGCACATCAGTTACTTTTACCATCAGCATTTTAGCTTTTAGCAAAGCACCAAAGGAATCTCCTTCCCTACTTCCACCTGCCTTTGGTTACCTTTTAGCTTTCTGGTTCATTCTGAAGCACATAAGCTTCATAGGGCATGAAAATAGTTGGGCAAAGTCTAAGCAATGACTCTGTAGCCCCAGGTAGGCTAGCTCAAAGAAGACAACCATTCCTAAGTGACTTCATATACAGCTCATCACGCTTAGGTTTGGAACAGTCTTGGTGCTTCAAGAAATGTCAGAGTGCTTGTTTCTGGCATAGCCCTTTTTAGCCCTGTGAATTCTTTTGTTTCTCCCCAAAATCCAGTTTCAGTCACAGATTACTTGTGCCAAGATGGATTGGACACAACAGTGGGTCAAAAAGGGGCATATGGAAACAATGTAAGGCCCACAGACATTAGCTGTGGGTCTAAGAGGTAAACCAAGGACTGGGCAGGATAGGAGAGGTGTGAGTATACACAGCCCCTGGTTGCCAGCAGCTAAGAGCATTTCCACTGGTCACATCTCAGTGGAAATGGCGGGACTGAGGACAAGGTGCTGCTGTCTCAGATTGTGACAGAGGACGAAGACGCATGGGCATCTCAAATCTTTGTCTCAAGAGTCCATGCAAACTCCTGGAAGGAATTTGACTCAGCAGTTTCAGAGCCCACACACTGTGGAAATGGTAGCGGGTGTCTACAATGCCGAAAATAAACTGGCATTTTGCAACTGCCAACCTCCTTCAGCCATTCCAGTGTAATGCAAGCAGTGGGGCAGCAGGGTGGTGGAGTAGCTGTGTAACTGTCAGCCTCAGACAGCTGTCTACTGGTGCCCTTTGTCAGCATCAAGAGCACAGCATCCCAAAGCAAACTTTCTCCAACTTTGAAGATGCCCGGGCTGAGGGAGAGGGGAAGAGTTTCTTTGTGCTGTCTCTGATGGGAATTGGGATGTAGAACTTCAGCTAACATGAAGCACACCAAATTGTACAAGCACAGCTTCTCTGACAGAGACTTCTGCAAAAGTATCAGAGAGTGTGAAGTATCATTGTCATTATACTCCGAGAAAGCCTTTCAGCCAGGAATACCAGAGTGCTTTGTAATCTTTAACTGAAGAACTGGAATTATTTCTGTGAAGTAGAGAGGCCACGTGGACATGGAATACTTCACCTCAGCCTTGAAACACAGTCACCACTGGAGTAGAAAGCATCGGCTGCATAGTATCACGCAATGATGCCTTCTCCAGTTTAAAAGGAAGTGAAGACTATCACCTCTAGTTAAATAAGGAGTGTGGGAGGCCAGGAAGCAGCGTGCAAACACTCAAACTGGACCTGGCAATGCTAAGCTTTGCTTTGCAGAGCAGCTCTCGCTCTGCCACAATAGTATTGCTTGGGACGGATAGTGATCAGGGCAGCAAGGCAGGTCAGAGTCCATGCATTGCAAGAGCTTTGGTTTGTCTCTCGGTGGCTGGATCAGCCTGGAAATAAATCTATAGGAAAAATCCTCAGTCCCCTTCCAGGCTGCTGGCAGCCCACATGAGACCAAGCAGTGCTTGTTTGCACTGTCATCCCTCCCTGCCAGTACATCTACACACTGTCATAGTAAAAGTGATCTCTCTAAGTCCTTCCCTACTTAGGGGCAGTACTCAAGCATGTGCTTACCTGAAAGCCATTTTCCAGTGCTTGTTCCAATGCTTCCCTGCTTGGGTCCATAATTTCTGTAACTGCAACAGATGAAGACACACAAAGAGATTAATGACCAGCACTACCTCACATGCCTAATAATGAATTCTGCTCAACAATCAGCAGGTGAGGAAACCCAGCAGTAGAAGTCTTCTGCACAAAGGGAGCCAGGATCCCACCACGCTTGTCTTAGCAAAAGAACGTTTGTATTGAATCCATTCATTTCAGTGATGGGAAAGGCAGAAGGGAAAGTGTTAATTATTCTTTGTGGGATGAATGAAATGCACTGTACAATTAGCACCTTCTGTGCTCCCGTCTAATGACAGGTTTAACATAAGAGAATTCTCCATACTGTCCTGCGTATCACCTTTCCTCTGACATTATCTTCCTTTTCTTGGCTCTCTACATAGAATTTTAATGAGATCTTAATTGTTTTTCCATCAGCTGCAAGGATTTCAAACCCAAGTCATATGTTGGTTGTCATTCTGCAGAAGGTGGTATAGGGAGCTGTAGAGATGTTCTCGTGCTAAAAAGGAGCAGGAGGCAGCCCCCACACCTCCCACTGCATCCCAAGGAAGGGCTGTCTCTGTATTTCCAGTGCAGGCCTAGAGACTGCAGCTTGGTATTTCTGCAGTTACACTATGAGGTCTGGAAAAATCAATCACACAAATGACTGTCACCACCTCCCTGTGACTCCACAGACAGCAAGGAGGTTTGAGGTGCCTGTTTCTGTGCCTGAGCAAGGGTTCACAGGGCATAATCAGCAGTGCAACCCTTTGCTCAACACAGCCAGAGAATCAGCCTCATGCTTTTTGCTGTTCACCATCTACTACTCACCTGCACGCTCCCTTCCTTTGCTGCATTGTTCAAGTCATTTTTTCAGTAATGCAACCTATTTACAGCATTCATCTACTTACTTCTCTTCAACCTCTCCAAAGGCACTTTTGAAGATGTCACAGAATCCTCAGTGTCACAGGGACAACAGGATGTTGCAAGAGCAACTGAGTAGATCTCACCATATGTCCTGGCCACAGGGAGCATGAAGGGTTCCTGAGATACAGAAGCCTGTGGTGCTGTGCTGTTATGGAGAGAGATGCTACACATCAGGATTACCCTTTACGGTCATCAGACTTCATGAAGATGAATTTATTGCAGAGTGGCTGCTCTAGAGTTCATTACCAAGCTATTTCAGCAGCTGATGCTGCCTGCAGGAGCCTGGCACGAGGCGTGAGTGTGTGGGCAGGAGCACCTGCATGGGTGCAGTGGGGACAGCCAGGGCAGCCCCGCAGCAGGCAGGCAAGCCCTGAGGACCAGGGTTTGCAAGAGAGGTCCCAGACATAGAAAGGAAAGCCTGGTCTCTACACAGGGCTCTTTACAAAGTTATAAATTCTGCCATCATGCAGCAAAGGGGCTGGAATCTAAAACAAATAATCACAGAACACAGCATTGTAGGTATTGTATTAATAAATTAATAGGCTTCCATAGTTGTTTGCTCCAGAGTCCTCATATAACCAATATTTGTCAGTGGTCTGGAGGTTACACTAACAAACAACAGTGTTCTTGAGATGAGGAAACTGAGGCACATGTTGCTTGTCCAAAGTGTATGAAATCAGTGGAAAATATGATATACTGAGACTTTCAAAGAAAACTAATTTCAAGGTCAGGAGGAAAACCTCGGCTTCCTACTCTGAATCCTGCATTTCTCAGCTGGACAATGCTGCACAGGCTGGCCAGCCGTGTTTAATTAGTGCTTACATATTTTTGTTACTCACCCATGGACTTAATGTTTATTAAAATATTTCTAACAGCCTTGTTCCTGCACACTACTCCATTTCAGTGCACGGAGCATGCAATGACAGTTTCCATGTAGCTGTCTCCCATAATCACATCTTCTGCCCTCCCAAAATATCCCTTCTCCCTTATGGGAAACAGTATGGAAGAAATAGCATCTTTTATGTCATAGCTGCTGTGTGACAACTGTGTGGTTTCCATCCACACCTTACACTCATTATAGACATTCACTTTTTGACAGCTAGATTCTTCCTTTTTGGGCTATGGTGCCAATTCAGATCTCAGGAAAGTATAAGAAAACAAATTAATTAGCGGGTGCTGGAGAGCCTGAATATTGCCCAAAGGTATACATTACGAACTAAATAAGAGAAGTCTATAAAGCTTATTATGCAATTTGAGCTTGTCTGGTTTTTATTTGTGACAACACACCTCCTGCACAGGAGAACTATGGGCAGTTCTGCAGCTGGAATCATGGACAGAGCTCTACCCTGCACCTTTCCACACAGTGGGCATGTCTCCATGTCCACCTGAAGGTGACATCAGGAAACTGCCTCAGCACAGTATCAGAGTGTTCAAGGTAGGCACTTTACACCACATCAGTTGCTGTGAACAAGATAGGTCAAACTCTCCACACTGACATCCAAGGCTGCTAGATAACCACACAACGTGAAATCCCCTTGGCAATGGGCTCTGCCCACTTTGCCATCCACAGAGCACTATAGCCTTTCATGCATGACTGTAGTTTGACCACAAGTAGGAAGACAACAGAAATAAGCTGATGTGACCTTGGAAACTTGCTTTGCTCCTGCTTGCTCAAGCCATATTTCATTAACCATGCCAAATACTTAAATTAAAGCAAACACTGTAGATACAAGGGCATTTTTAATACACTGACAAGACACGCTGCCATCGGGACCTCTTCCATGTCCATTATAGATAGAAAGCCATAGAATTTCAAAACTAAAATCCGTGCTGGCAGTCCGGCTCTTGTCTTCTTTAAAGAAATTATGAAAATGTACACAAATTTAAACATTCAGAGAAATAACACATTGCTTACTTAGTGCTCCTCATCTGTAATGTACAGACTGTTACTGCTGGCCTCACTTGAACAACTTCCTACTTGCTTAAAAAATGTGTCCCTAGCTTTAGACAGATCATCTGATTTCCTAATGAGCCAGTAACACTCAATCGAGTGCTGCTACCAGAGCAGAACAAAATATATTCTTGCTGTATCATAAAAAGGGGACTGATGAGTCCAGAACTGAAATGTAAAGGTACTGGTAGAGGCTGATGCATTTCTCATCCCATACATTTCTGGGGGAACTCCTCTTTCAAAGTACAGGGAGGGAGACAAGTGGGAGACATGTAAAAGTAAACAAAGAGGTGAGTACACCAGCTCTGGTTCACAGCACCAGATATTTCTCTCCCTCCTTCCAGCAGGAAAATAGGATACTTTGTGTAAAAAGCAAAATCTAGACTACTACTGTTTGGAAGTTCCTCTGACAGTCTTATGATAACTGGCTCAGGCCCCTCATGCTCCCTGTTCTCCTTTGCACACCTTAGTCCCTCTCCCAGTTACAATTTTCTGTGCCAGATACATTTTAACCCAAAGAAAGAATGTTCAACTTTTTCTACACCAAAAAACTCTCAGAAACCTTCTCAAAGCAGACAACTTTTACAGACAAGCCCAAATTAAATTGGAAAATAGTCCTACTTAAAAAGTGAGCAAGCAAACAAAAATCCATAAAAGTCCCTGAACAAGCCCTATCTTGAGAGAGAATGACCATGCACAGGGTTGAGGGAGTGATTAAGCAGATATCCCTGTGGACTGAAAAGCTTCCCAAGGGATTAAAAGATATTGAAACATAATTCCCTCTATGACTGAAACAAAAATTTGAACTTATTTCTTCGTAAGTGAAACTCTAGCCTACTAACCCCGGCAGCCTTGCGTTAAGGCACCGTGTGAAGAGCCTGGCTTTGGCAGGGCAAGACTTTCTGTGCTCCAACATGGATGGTGCCCGTGCAGAGGAGCTGGGCAGTCTCTGAAGGAGGCAATTAGCAGCAGACTGATGTGTA
Source organism: Heliornis fulica (assembly GCA_013399135.1). Lineage (NCBI taxonomy): Eukaryota > Metazoa > Chordata > Aves > Gruiformes > Heliornithidae > Heliornis > Heliornis fulica. The sequence goes on from VXBZ01003994.1 coordinate 1,037,931, forward strand.
CTGATACCTTCACAGCCCGTGAAGGTGAAACCCCACGTCATGGGAATCAAGTATGAGCTCATCGCACACATAGGAGGCGGCTGTGAGCTAAAAAAGCATGGATAGCCACGGAAATGCTCTCTGGCAGGTGCAGCTGCCTGCTTGCATTGCCCAGTGGCAAGCGTGCCTGCCTGGTGGCACCTGCTGCAGCTGGCAGGGCCCTTGGGTCCCTAGAAGGATCCCTGCCTGGCTGCTCACTTCCCACCCCAGGAAGTAGAGAGAGATGATGTGCGTGATCAAACACGACGGAAATACACCCAGCTACACACGTGAATCGAGTGCCCCTGACTGGGGAGGAAGATGGTGCATGAGGTTTGCGTTACCAAATGGAGTGTGTGCATGCCCACGTGGTTCGTGTGTGCTCTCCTCCACTCCACACACAGGGCTCACGGGGTGGGTGTGTGTGCATGTGCCTTCCTGGCCCTATGAGAGGCTGTGTAGATCGGTCAGTTGGGAAAGCGCGTGGGCTCCTCAACTTGAAAGGGAGAAAATGCAAGATTCTAGAAAGCTGCTAGACCCATCTAAAGTAATACACAGAAAGCACACCATGAAACTTTTGGTACTTTTCTTCTATTATTTCTGAAAAGGGTAATTAATGTCTTTGCCTGTGCTGCAGAAAACTCTGAGACAAATCTATTCCTCAGGTTGCAGGAAGTGGTGACCATACAAGCAAATAATAAAACAAAAAAAAAAATCAGCTTTCCATTTAGTTGACATCTGTGTTGTTCCCACGGTTAGAGCCAATATTCCTTTTTTTTCCCACTTAGATTTTAATCATGCATGCAGAAAATGAAAACTATGTAGCACACCCCCTCCAATCCAGTGACAGACACCCTGTCTCCTCTTCCCTACTGACATCCTTCTGAGGCCACACCAACCCTGTCCATTCAAGAGCACAGCTTTACTGACAGCTTACACAACTTGACAAGTAACAAGTACGAAATGCTGAAAGAATTTTCTTCTCTCTCCTTTTTTTTTTAGTTCCCTTTTGGTTGTACTGAAACTATATAAACAAATTATATCACTGTCTTTGCCAGTAGATGAGCTTTTCCATCTGGGACTAATATTCCATTTAAACGAAGGGACTGGACACCCTTTTCAAGAGACAGGCAAAACTAGCATGGGCACATGGTTCTCAAATACACTATTTAAAAAAAAGAAAGGAGAGAGAAAAACACACACACTATGGGACCGACAAAGAATTTTCCAATTCTAGCTGCTGTGAACTTTCCAGAAGAGAAACCAGTTGCCATCTCCCAGAAGTGATGGAAGCCCTGCCTTTGCCATGATGTAGCTTGGATGAGCAAAATAACCTAAAACAAGTTTCCTTTCCCCACTATTTCAAGTAAGATGCTCCTCCAGCTGCCTCAATGGGACCCTCTGCTGCCCCCCAGCAGCCAGGGTCTGGTGCTTGACTACCCCAAGGGTCCTGGGGTGGTTGCATCAGCTGCTGGGAAGAAGCAAAGCTGCACATCACCCTCCTTGTTTCTGCTGCAGGAGCACAGTGGGCAGGCAAGCAGCCTGCCCCAGGTGAGAGAGGGAAGCCCCTGAACTCCAGCACTACAGGACTCAGTGCTCCTCTGGGCACTGTGAGAGGATGGGGCAGTTGTGCCCCCAATCTGACTGCAAATGCAAATGCTTTTCTTAATCATTTCGGTATAGTAACGAAACTTCCATCTCAGTCTGGACATAAGAGACCTTTCAGATGGTCTCCAAACTAAGCATCTTCCTCAGATTTCCTGCTGCAGAGTGGCATCATAAACTACAGGCAATCCCGAAAGATTTTTCTGCTGGGTCTGGGGGAGCCTTTACCCAGTGCAGCCCACCAGAGCTTTACAAACCCAGTGAAAACTGTTGTTTTATCCCAATGATGATATGAAGCTCGGGCACAACACAATCAGTAACTACCCTCAGGTATCAAGCTTCAAAAGGTAACAACTTGAATAATTTCTGGTTAATTTTCACAGCTTTTTTTTTTTATTTTTCACACTAGTGTTTTAACTTACTGTAGAGTCCTTATGTATCCATGTAGGTGCCCTAGTTGCCAAGGCGATTTGGTGAGGCACTGCAAAGTCCCCAAGACTGGCAATAGGCCACCTTGGACTGACTACAGAAAAGGAGAATACAGAGCAGGGCTACAAAATAATTTACAAACCAATAGCCATTATTTGTTTCATTTTGTTTCCCAAGACATACTGACTAAAGAGTCTCATCTTGTTAGAATTACCTTGATACAAGCATCTATTATAAAATTTTCCATTCAGGTAAACTTCTAGAAAAGTTCAGAAAAACAATGCCATGTGAATTCAATGAATGTCCTGGAGGGTATGTGGATTAATTTTTTTTTCCTGCCAGTACTTTGTATAAATACAGCAAAACAACCGCACTTTACTTTCAGTCAATATACAAGTTCTTTGTATGTTTTTGTTTGGGGGGTGGGGGAGAGAGACTGAAATTGCCTAATTTCACTGATTCAATCCATCTTCTGCCAGTCAACAAGAGCTTTCTGCCTAGACAAACACTAAAATAAAGCATACCAAATAAAAACTGTGGACATATAATTGTCATTTCCCAAAAGCTTCTTGCAGTCCCAGCTTCTCAGAAAACTACCCAAGCATTAAAGCTGCTGCCTCTCAGGGAAGCTAATTATAACTCAAAAAAAAAAAAAAAAAAAAAAAAAAAAAAAAAAAAGGAAAGGAAAAAGCCCCAACCCACATGTCTTACTGAATATATAAAGGTTAATTATGCCATTAAAACTAACAACATTTCAGATGGCAAAAGAATCACAAAGCAAGAATAGACGCATCGGACACCATCAGGCTCCCATCAGATTATTCACAATAAAAATGCAGCCGTCACCAAAAGAATGTAATCCTTGTGTGTTTCCACTGATACAGCTCAGATGTGTGCACTGGCATTTTTGAGCCCCAACAGAGCTGAAAGTGTCAGCAATTCATTGTTTACTGTCTGGACTGAATTGACTCTTCGAGCTCCTTAATGATACACAGACGGCCAATGCTTCATCTACCAAGGCATGTTGATTGCCATCCAAGTAAGTATAAGCTTTCACATAGCTGTAAAGAAGGATCCTCCTCACGTAATCCAAGGAACACGCTCACAAAGGCTCTATTTAATCAGTGCTGCTCCATCTTTGTGGCGTGGGCACAGCCAAACAATCATCCTTTTAAGAAAATCTAAGTCCCCAAATCAAGAAACCCAGTGGGTGCTGTGAGGAATGCAGACGGCAGAGGGTAGGTATGTTTCTGGCAATAATTTATCATGAAAAAGAGTCGTTATCTCCACCAGTACAATTGCACAGCCCCAAAGAAATCATGAGAGCATGTTTTCTGAAAAGCTTCAGTTATTCCTTAGTCTTGCCAACAAAGAGCTTGATAAAACAGGTTCTTCTGTGAGCAGCTGAACTAATGAAACTCAGTTTCCTATGGATTTATGTTCCATAGCCCCACACTACCTCTGAAATTAGCCTACTACAGCCTGGAATCCCTTCCCTGTTACACCTTTGAGCTTACTCTGCACCCCTCAGCCCTCCTCCCAGCCACAATATTCTCAGGGTTTCTGTGGTTTGTTCATCCTTCAAAAATAGTCACATCCCTGAAAATCCATCAGTGCACAATACCTTCCAGCTATCCATCCCTTCTGCATTGCCATCACACTGAACTCATATATTTCTACTTCCCATCTGAAGCCCTGCGGTTGCTCTCCGATCCCTTGTAAGACTCTAGTGACATCTCTGACTCCCACTAAACCTTTATTTTTCCATTGCTTTAGGGGTGAGCAAGAAACAGGCAGTGCTGTAGCTGGTTCAAAGCCACTCACATGACAATAGGGCTGAAGGTTTTTGTATGTGGGGGCAAACAGAAAGGGCAATGGCTGACCGATCTTAGCTTTGCCTTCAGGGGACATTAACCAAGCCTATGGAAAATTTCATGAAATTCATAAAAAAGATAATGTCTTTGTGATGCTTTCCTTTCTTTCCAGACAAAAAAAAAAAAAAAAAGCTGAAATTTCTGAAAGTTTGAAAGTTACAGGGAGGAGCTGGGGGGACAAAGAGATGGACAAACATCCACCACACCTCTATAAGCCTCATTTCCTTACAAAACCAGCGTAAAAATAGAAGGAAATACAGTGCCTGACAGACTTAATTGACATAAACGCACACGGTTTTTAGTCCATTAACCTTCTTACTGGTCTAACTATTGCAGGAGAGGTTTGGTCGCCTTTTCTGATAGAAAATAGCTTGTTGACACAACATTCTGACTGCAAAGTCCCACAGACCCCAAGTTCCTAGGCAAAAGATACCCCTTCCCACTGATGTTTGGCATTAGTCAAGAGCTGCTTCTAGCAGACACAAAAAATCTCTTAAAGTTCTCTTGTGGGTTTTGGGTTGGTTTTCTTTTTTTTTTCCTTCTCTCTGTTTATTCATATTTAACTTGGAAGAACTGCAGACTGGATAAGGATATTAAGACTCACATTTGAAACAATGCGTTATGTGTTAAGGGTATAAGACATGATGTCAGTGGAAAGAGTCTTATTTAATTCAGTCAATTAGCAGAGCTTCAAAACTCTTGGTGAGAAAGCATCAGAGCATCTCACATGGTTGAGGTCTTCCAGGCAGCTCAGCTGGGCCACTCTTTGTGTGCTGGAGCCAAGCAGAGCAAGATCCACATGGCCCAATGCAATGATTTGAAGGAATAGTAACCTGAAGCCCTCCTGCAATATAGCTGTTCGGGATGTTACTAGCTTTGGTGGACTGCGGTACCTTTACTTTCAAGGAATATGGTCTAAAAAGGGGATGTGGCATCTTTGCTTGGTCTCTGCTTTTGGGATTAAAGTTCTTTGGTTTATCCATTCAGACCAGGAGGTGGCTAGAGTGTCTGTCTGAAGGCTGCCTGGGATTTTTAACACCTTTACCACAGATCAGATACATTTTTCTTCAGTAATTTGACACAACCTTTAAGACACTTCCCTTGCCTAAGAAATAACCCACTAAAGAAACATCTCATAGTGAAGTGGAATTTATGCCATGGAAAAAAAAGCCAGTAAAAGTCCAATCTGAAACTCACCTTGAAATGTCCTTGGTAAGTGGTGACCAGACCTATTCAGGCAGGGGTATGAAATTAATTCCATCTAAATATCAGAAGTGCTCCTTCTATAGAATACTGAGATAGCACGCACATATACAGATCTAGCAATTTTTGGTTAAACAGTTATTAACCTTTTTGGCTCTGCGATGGCAGACAGGGCAACAGAGACCCTGCGGAGACAACTGCAGCAATAGGCAAAGGCAGCAGAAACTAAAATCACTGTAATTCATTTAAAAGTCCTTAATCTTCTGCCCAAGGAAGTTAATGTCATAGAAAAAGATTATCTGAGATGGGATGCTGCTGGAGAAGCCCAAATCTTTCTTGACCTGCTTCTCTGCCCCAGGCAGGCTTTTTCTCAACCCATTCAGTGCAGTTACACTGAGGTGTTCTTGAACTTTCTGTGACCCTAAAAACTGCATCATTATTTGGTTTTGCAGATGCAATCACCTTGCAAGCACCCTAGCCTTCCCCAGACCACACAGTCCTGCAGAGACTGATTGATTCACCCTTGCAGCCTCACTGGTTTGGGTTAGCACTCTGCCAGATGCTCCAGAAGCAAACAGATTCCTCCTGATTTCATGAACCAGCACCTCCATCCATTCCCAGCGTGTCAGGGTGCTGGCTTGCACCCCTCAAGGCAATGTTCTCCAAAGCTTCCTCCTTGCTGCTTCTTCTAGGGGGAAGGAATGGACACAACTACAACTGAGAGTCAACAGCTTTGATTGCTCCTTCCCTGCTCCCTCTTGCTCTGTCACAGGCGGTTTGGCCTTTCCGCAGCTGTTAGTTTCATCGACTGCTACTACCTGTCACACGTTCAGAGCGTGAAATTTTGAAGGCAGGCCTAACCTCTTGCTGGCTATTTGCAAATCTTCAGTGCACACAGACACCACAATGTAAATTCAGGTCAGCAGCCAAGTCAGCAACACGGGACTGGTTTGGAACGGAGCTTGCATGAAATTCAAGTTCTTGCAGAGTTTTCTGTGAGGATGAATAACCTCAGCAGAGCCACCTTCTGTTGTGACTATTTCAGCAGCACAGTAACTTCAGAAGGATTTTTTCTTTTCTCTTACTTTTGATATTTTTCCCACCATTGTGATATAAATGCTTGCACTTTATTTCTACAAACTTCTTGATGCAGGCAGGAAGAAAACACAAACAGCTTAACTACTTGTGAGACCTGCCTGAGGGATGAGATGAAGGAAAAGCAAGAGCTAAACTTAGCTGTGGAAAAGGAAACAGGCTATAAAATCTGTTGTCAGGTGCAGAAGAACCTCCTGGGAGCTGCAAATGTTTGGTCTTTCAGAAAGGAGACGTGCAAGTAGAAAAATAACCACAGTATTATTTATGTTCAGGGAAATGGATGAATTCTCAACTTTCCTGGTTGCATAGACCGGGGAAGAAGACAGTTGTATGTTTTCAGAGCTTGTGTTTCAGTAGTTATGCACCAGAGAAAGCTGTTTTTATCTGACGTTGTGAGTATACCATAAACACTCATTTTCCGGGGACATCAATTACATTATCTTCGACCTTCCTCTTTCTTGGCACATCCACTAGGTTGTGAACAGTGAGCGACACAGCTATTCAGGAAGAGCACGGAGATGGCAGACAGCTGGAAATGTTCTGGTTGTTCAGGAGGAACCTAAATCTACCCAGGCTAGAGGGGGAGTCTGGTGCTCTCAGAGCACCCCAAAAAAACACCCTGATGACTCAGCAGCTGGAAAAATGCTAAAGAGAACTAGAAAGATGAAAAGTGGCATAGGGAGGAGACATTTGTGTAGTGTGCAAGTGGACACCGGAGGAATATTTCATCAGAAACCTCACCACATTTCTCCTTGATGAATGCTCAGATCAGCTCTACAGGAAATACTGTAGGAGGAGTAAAATGTCTTCTCTATTAAATGTAAAATCATTTAATAGAGAAGACTCCAACTTTAAATGACTTGCACCCCAGGTACTGCCATCAGCACTACAAAGCCCCTTTGAGAGCCCTCACTCAAGCAGAAATTTGGGAGAGACAGGAGTGGGAAGAAGTTTCAGATGAATTAGGCCAAAAGCTGTTTCCCCTTAAATAACAGTAATATCACAAAGTCTCCTGGACATCAAGGAGAGACCAGTGGGCCAAGGACCTGGGTAGCTGGGTAACACCAGTCTAGTGGATGCTGTTCAGAACATGAATCATGGCAGCAGGGCAGTTTATTTTTCCTGCTCCTTCAGCCCTGGACCTCTCTGCTGTGCCTGCCACTGAGTCTGCCAGCTGTGGAGGTTGTAAGGTGGATGCCTGTCAACAGGAACTGAACCATAATCGCCGATTCATTTCACAGTAGCTCTTGAAGCAGCCATAAGCTGACACATGTTTCAGAGAGCAACCAGGAACTGAAGGGGCAAAAACTTTTCCTGATACTGGCTTTTTTCTGTCAACATGAATACAAAGCTTGGGAAGGTATTATTCTGACTTGGTAACCTCTCCATAGCCACTGGGTCTTACCTAGAAGTAAATGGCTGGCCAAAACTAGCAGCTGAGGGAAAGCAGGCTCCCTACATGGTACACACCAGCTCTGAAGTAGTTTTGGAATGTAAAATCATTTAATAGAGAAGACTAGTTCTGCCTCCATATCAGCCCTTAAGATTGCATGATAGACTCTGGAACAACAAACACTTTAATTTTACACCCAGGAACTTTGTAGGTGTTTTCTGGACAAAAACAATACAACAGTAACAAGCACGGTGTTTAAATTGCATGACCCAAGGGAAAAACTGTAGCCTTCTCTTGTGATGTTCATGTCCTGATTCTGTAACCAAAGACTAAACAAGGAAGCCCTGGCTAATTTAAGCATGGTGGGAACTTCACTGATACCTTCCATGGGAGCAGTTTCATTCCACAGCTATACTAATACCTTCCCAGCCACTGCACTTTTACAGGACGCCAGCAGAACTAACATGGGTGATACTACTTTTCCAATGAGTGCCCATATTAACAGCGACACCATGGCTTGTCCAGACAACACAACAGTGAAAAGGTCATTTTGAAAGCAACTGTACTGAAGAGCTCAGTGCCTCTCAGATAGAACATGCAATTAAAAATATGCAATTTTAAACAACTCCCGAAGTTGTGTCCTCATTGCTACAAGATACTTGGAAGGCAGATGTTTAAGGGACTTGCCTTTGTCAAGATCTTCTTTAAAAATGCTACTGACACTTTAAAAAGCTCTCCTTTGTGAAATTAGCTCTTTACAGCTGAAAGGTAGCAAGACTTGTACAAGTCATCTCACCCTGTCAAAAGCAAGCCATGGGTTAATTGGCACACAGAGCAGAGTACTGAATGAGACCAGTTTCTGTAAGGAAATAATTGTGCAAGGTAATGCCTCTGAAACACATTAGGATCCAATATTCTTGCCATAGCCATCATTTCCCATGTATGCTGCAGTACTGAGCCCAGAGGGTGCACCCCTTGCAAAGCCCTTCTGCTCTCCTTACTGCATGGAGCAGGATCAGCCCCGGGTTACAAGTGTGACATTTTGGTTAATTTTGCTGTCATGTTAGAATTACCTTGCCCCCACCAGACAATTTCACAATGATTTTATAGAGCATCTGTTGTCTTTTTGTCACTCTCACTGTCAAAGTATCACTCTGATGTTTTCTACTTGAAGCCTGGTCAGCACAAACTCATAAGGGAGTCTTTAACCTGAAAATTATGACACGAGGATCTTTTGAAGGAAGAGAAGCTATGAGGCTGCAGAGCATGCCACCATCACTTGCCCAAGACTCTCCTTCAGGAGATACATCACAGAGACACCAGTTCTCTGGGGATACTCTGTCCTTCTGGGGCAGGGGGACTGTAACACAAGCACGGCCAGTAAACTGGTAAAGTTAAGAAAAGCATTGTTTATCCTACACTGTTTATCCAGAGAAAGCTCTTGACCACAAGTAGGGGGTTGAACCACAGTTTCTAAAAATCGAAGGGCCACCTGCATCACCTACGCTGTCTTCTGTCTTGGGCCAGTTAAGCTTTGTAACTCTGTGAGCAGCAAATGCTTTCTAGCCCCGACTGTATCACAACCAAAAACCCCAGTGACGTTTGCTGGGTCACCTTCAAGTCTGGAAGGGCTTAGCCAGGATGAGGTGAGACACTTCCATTCCCCAGGCACTGCGCGTTGGTCCAGCCATTCCCAAACACAGGGTCATGACTCCATATGGGCTGCAGGACTTATGAGAATATTTACAAAGCTGACTAAACTTTGGTTTCATCCAATATCTATGCTAGTGCTACAATCCCAGAGCTATCCGGCCCCATTGGAAAACTTCTGCTTGTCATACCACTTGAAGCAGTGTTCCTTTGTCTTATAATCTCCTTGTTGGTTTTTAGCAAGGTGAAGAAGCAGACAGAATTCAACAGAAGTGTTGCATTTCTAACATCTGTTTCTCAAAATCTGTGTTATTGCTAAGAAAAACAACCCAACGTTCCTCCACATTAGCATCAGTATTTCCTTTATCTCAGCAAGTGCTGTACCTAAGAAATGAGAGTGAATATGAGAAAATGTGCCTCCCTTAATGTAGTAGAAGAATTTGAAAAGTGGGAAAATAGTGCCCATGTAAATGGTTTTACAGATGAAACAACCTCCCAAACAAATTACAAGGAGCATAGATAATATAAGAAACAAATGCAATTTCCCTCTCAAAGAGCTGTCTCTATGAAGCAACTATTTAGGGCCATATGACAGTGAGATACTTACATACCAGCAATATGCTCTGGTACAGAGCAGATAAAACAAACATTAGATAAAGGACCAACATCTCCCTGCAGGAATTTACAGATCCAGCCAGAAATTCTTTATGTACCAGGCCTGTTAGGAAAACACTTTTTTTTAAAAAACATATCCTGATAACAGCTTAACATGAAATAATTCCAAAGTCGGTATTGCTGCTTTTCACTCTCTGGTTTGCTTTAGGAGCATCTCATTACTCAGTTTGCTCAGTGTAGATGGATGGTATAGTGAAATGGGGAAATGAAAAGAAAACAAAAAAAAAAAAAAAAAAAGGAAAGAAAAACCCAGATGAGAAGGATATTTATGCCAGCTGGCTCAGTCATTCTCTAAGAAGGAAGCAGTACCACTCCAGGAACAGCAACAATGACAACAAGACCCCAAATCCCTTTTGCTTTTGCTGGGCGCTTCAAGAAGTTGTCATTGTCTTTAGCCAACATGGGTCCAAAATATTCAAATAAAATCTGCCCCAAAACTATTCACCCACTTGTCTATGTCAGCTATATAGCTCTATGCTATACAGTTAGTTCTTCTGGCAGGAGGATCTCACTGGATGACAGGCAAGTGTCAATTACAAGTGTTAATTACACTTGTTTCATGGATGCTTGAAACCACCACCATGCTTCCATGTCACCTTGCTAGAAGAACTTCTGCCGTGCTCATTGGACGGAAAGTGATAAGGGATCCTCGATGCAGCACAGGACTCTGTCATTATGAAGGGATTTGTCCATGAAATTCACAGAGACATATGGAGACCATGCTGATACTACAGTGAAGAGCCATCATTCTTCACTTTCTTCTCTAATTTGCAATAATTCACAGCAAATTATACATCCTAGACAGTTTCCACTGTGCTTGTCATTTTAAATCATTTCAAGCATGTAAACAGCTGACATAGATTCAGAACAGGGCTGAATGGTGCATTGAAAGAAAAGCTCATGCTACACAAACAGTAAAGAACCATCCTCACCAGTGGAGGTGAGGATGGTTCTTTCCTGTTCGTGACACAAATTCAGGTATTCGTCTGCTACAAACACAGATTCAACAGAAGTTGAGGAAGAGTGCATGGGGCTCAACATGTACCCTGCACCAGGTCCAGGCACGACTCTAATGTCCTTCTAGGTTTTAAAACTGACTCACAACAGGGCAAGACAGAAGCAGGGCTGCAGCCTCTTTTACGCTGATGCAGGACAAGCTATCCTGGAATTACCCTGGAGACAGGCTGCTGTATATTGAGCCAAGGCAGGCAAGAGCTTGACAGGACTAAGTGGTCCAAAAAGGAAAATATAAAAGATAAATCAAAGATCGGTGGCAGCTCTGGAAATCAGCTAGTCCGTTGCATCCTGCCAGCCTAAAAATCTGTATCTCCTCAAACTCAGAAGAACTGTCAAAGTCATTATAGAATAACCAAGGAGAACAAAATACCGACTTCAAGGCCTCTGTGTTCATAAATCACAAGTTTAATTTTCCAAGCTGCAACAGTTTCCTAGCTTATGTGAATGCAATAATTCAGGAAGTATTTCCTCACCAGTTGGTTCATACCAGTGGTCATTCTGGTGGCCATTAAAAGTACTGTTCTATAAAATTTCTTGGGCAAAACTCAATTATTTTTCTTTGCTATTGGGTCCATCCTTAGAAAAGAAAACAAAACATCAAAAACCCCAACGGAAACACTTACCTTCCCATTAATTTTGTTTCATTCTGCTCCTCATACACATTCCTGGCACAAACACACAAAATTAACAGATGATAACAAACTACTTAAACTCCAGGGTCACATAAACACTGGTGAAAATCTGGGGCCCAAAGACTGAAATATTGCTTCAGCAAAAACCTGCTGGGCTTCTATTGCTCATTTGAACTTCAATCTGCAGCATGAAGGTGATAACATTAGTGGTAGAGACTTGGACAAAATTTATCTATGAGGAAGCACGGATGTAATCTTCTAAACAGATCTTCTTGTACTAATGGCAAGTTTAATCCGCGATACTAATTTCATTCCCTTGGAGGTTCAGGTAACCGTCTGGTATAAATGAAACAGATTCCTTTGACTTCAGTAGGATTATAATGCTCAAAACCAGTTAAAGATCTCACCCAGTGACTAAGGAATATTTACTCATTTTAACTTAGAGATGGCAAACACTGTTAGCTTTAAGTTTCCAACTGAAGACAGAGAGGAGCTGAACAAAAATCATTTTTTCTAAGCAATGCAAAAAGGAAAAACAGACAAAATTTCAGGCCAGCCTGAAACACCTAGTTCAAATTAAAATGAAAAGAGTTAGACTTAGAGATCCAAACCCAAAGTCACAAACTTTTCTTCAAAAAAACCCCAAAACAAAACACCAGCAAATAGCGGGAGGGGGGCATGAATCTCTATGCTTAATGGTACAGTGTCAAAATGAAAAGGCAAAGGGTTTTTTTTAAAACACTGGCATTAGTTACTCAATTTAGGAATTAACAACATACACTTTTTTTTAAAGGACAACAGGGCAAGTTTTGCTCTGTGTGATGTGTAATTCTTCAAAGCCTCACTGTTTTCAGGCTCACTGTGACCTGACCAAGGGACAGAAATGTGTCCTTCCAAGCAGTAGCTAGTTTGTAATTTTTGTGACAACAGCAGCAGTAAGGAAAGCTCACAACCTTGTTCATCATAGCTTTCTGTTTTCAGAACCTGTCCCACACCTTTGATCCCCTTTTAGCATGAAATAGTCTCATAGCAACCTAACTTAGCAAGTCTAGGAGGTTGGAGAGAGCTGGTTTCCTACAGCCAGCTATGGTTGACACAAACACAAGACCTGTTCATGTGAAGTTGTCTAGGATTGTGCATGCTTAGCTGTTGTGTTCATCTCCTGTGTTGCCAGTTGTGTCACTGGGTACTTGTACACCCCGCTCGGAATGTGACCACAGGACACAGGAGCCTTGGCACAGTGGCACGCAGCTGGCACTGAGACTGTTGCTCAGCCTCCAAACTAAGTCACCACCAAAACGGACTCCTTATGTGTCAGCAGCATCAAGAATAGATTGTTGTGTCCACTGGGAACTAAAAGCTATCCAAAACCTTGTAATAGCTGAGAGAGAACAGAATTCCTGGCTCTTACGTCTGTTCCTGATGCCTGACACCCAGAGATAAGATGCTGCTTCTGAGCAAGGAGGCCTTTGAAAAGTTCAGTGGTTGAAACTGCAGCCCTTCCCAGTCCAGCCTACTTGTAGTGTGCCATGCTATCAGCTTCTGCCATGTCTCCCCCGTGCCACAGCCAACATGGTTCACTGCACCCATCCTCCCTGCCCATGCACCTCTTCGGGCCACAGCCAGATGCTTCTGCAAAAACCACTCCTGCCTGCTCCCAGTCCTCCACTGCTCCTTGCCTCCAGCATTTACCACCCAAAGGATAGGACATCCCTATACATCATGGTCAATACAGTTTGTCAATATAAACCAAAGACAAATGCTGCTGTTTAAAATGACAGGAAACTTGGATAAAACAACCTCTCACCTCATTGAGACTGCTGTGAGTTCTCTTGAAGCGTTGGCATCTCTTACCTCCTGGGAGAACACTTCCAGTGCCCAAAGGACTTCTGGCTGCTCCTCGGTATTGCTTGACAAATGTTTCACTCCTACCACAACCACATTTCTTTCGGTACAGGCTACCCAGTCTGATGTCAGTCAGAAGGAGGATACTCATAGCAGGGACTGTGCAGACCCTGGATGCGTGTGGCCCTTCAAACCAGATGAATTCAGCAGACACCAAACCTCCAAGTGCAGCACTAGCAGCCTGGCACTGCCTATTGCTTTTTAACAGCAGAGTTTATTACCTCCTCACAGCTGGTGCCTGGGTGGTATCAGCCATCTGGAATTTGAGCTTCCTTCTAGGAACTTCATTTTACCAGTTACATTTTCATTTGCTCTTCAGAGTCAGAAAGCAAACGAAAACCAAGAGTGACGTCTGTTCCAAATGGCACTTCCCATTTGACTGCTACCCTCTTCTGTCTAACTTTGTTGCCAGGCGTTTATCTTCATAACAGATTGATGTGATATTGCCTTTCCAGAGCTGTTCTCTGACAAGGAATTTTAATTTGAGGTGACTTGTGCAGTGTCCTGACAGGCCTGATCCCGAGAAGTGCTCAGTAAGGGTGTAGTCGGCTCTCCTGGAAAGAACAAGGCCATCATTTTTAATTTGTGAGGCAGGCAAAGACAAAAGCATGGGCCATTTGGCCCCAGGAGACTGTGATTTTCAATGGGAAACAAGGAAAACCTGGCACCAGCTTTGAGACATAAAAGCAACATCTATTTATTAACTAAATGTACTTCACAATAAGCCTCATGGGACTTGCCCAATGCAAGGAGAAGAGATTTGCATTAGCTGGACAGTCAGGAGAGACCCTCCTAAAAGTCCCTTCCAGTTTTGGTTGGGTTTGTTTGGGGTTTTTTTTCCTTTACCAAGAGGCTTTAGAGAATGTCTCAGCCGTGGCCCAAACCATTTCAATATTATTTTCCAATATAAAGAGAAATTGCAAGTCCCTGGACTGAGAGGGAAAGGAAATAGGACTAACCAGAGAGCTTTTGAAGAGCACTAGAATGAAGGAAACAAGAAGGTCGCCACCCACCCAGGCTTTCAGATAGGTAAAGAAGCTGTAAAAGCAATATGAATTCAGAGTCTATAAAATAATGCCATGGCTGGGAGCATTACTTTTACTACCTAGCTTTCAGACATGGGTGGGTGTTCCAGCAATGTGCAAAGGTTACTTGTTACAGTCCTGATCTCTGTGCCCATCACACACTGAACAACTGCAGAACCGATTGTTTCCCAGACAGCTAAGGCAATGAAATCCACTATCCAGTTGCCATATCACAGAATCACAGAACTGTAGGGGTTGGAAGAAACCTTGAGAGATCATCAATTCCAACGCCCCTGCCAAAGCAGGTTCCCTAGAGCAGGTCACACAGGTAGACGCCCAGACGGGTCTTGAATGTCTCCAGAGAAGGAGACTCCACAACCCCACTGGGCAACCTGTTCCAGTGCTCCGTCACCCTCACCATGAAGAAGTTCTTCCTCACATCGGTGCGGAATCTCCTGTGGTCCAACTTGTGACCATTGCCCCTTGTCCTGTTGCCACAGGCCACTGAAAAGAGGTTGGCCATCTCCTTTTTTCTCCCACACTTCAAATATTTATAAACATTGATGAGATCCCCTCTTAGTCTTCCTTTCTCAAGGCAGAACAGCCCCAGCTCATTCAGCCATTCCCCACAGGAGAGATGCTCCAGGCCCTTAATCATCTTTGTGGCCTCCACTGGACTCTCTCCAGGAGATCCTTGTCTGTTTTGTACCAGGGAGCCCAGAACTGGACACAGGACACCAGGTGAGGCCTGACCAGGGCAGAATAGAGGGGAAGCATCACCTCCTTGGACCTGCTGGCTACGCTTCTCTTAATGTACCCCAGGATCCCATTGGATTTCTTGGACACCAGGGCACACTGCTGGCTCATGGCCAACCTGTCATCCCCCAGGACCCCCAGGTCCTTCTCTGCGGAGCTCCTCTCCAGCAGGTCATCCCCCAGCCTGTACTGATATCTGCGGTAGTTCCTTCCCAGCTGCAAGACCCTACACTTCTGTTATTGACCCTCACCTGGTTCCTCACTGCCCAGCTCTCCAGCCTGTCCAGGTCTCGCTGAATGGCAGCACAGCATTCCTGCGTGTCCGCCACTCCTCCATATCTTTTCAAATCTCACGATTTCTGGTCTGCCTTTTACCACAGTCTTACACTTTGCTTCGCCTGGGAAGACTGCTTTGTGCATGCTCTTAGCACATGCTTATGCAAAGGGAAGAAAATGACATTTCCTTGCAGTTTGCATAATCTCATGCATATTTATAGCTATATGAATTTTGATGCAAGTCTTTCCCTATCCCTTTCTTTTCCCAATGCAAAGATCCTACAAGGAAGAGTCCTAAGGAAAATCTGAAAATTTGCTAATGTGACTCACATTTATTTTGCCCCATCCAGACTTTTATATGAGGCTGAGACACTCCTTAGTTGGAGCTTTGCAAAGAAAGAAGAAAATAAGAGTGGGGGAGGTTTAATGAATGCTCAGGTAGATTGTCTCTGTTACAGCAACAGTTCTGGCTTCACCAGAATTTTGACTGAATTCCCTGTGACTTCCCTATTTTTTAGTGTTTCATTTATCCAGCACCCTTTGGGTCAGCTTTTGCCTTTTCACCTTGACTCATTTCAAACAGAAAATGTTACACACCCAGAATTACCTGAACATCTTCTTTCATTTCATATGCTCTGAGCATTTCATATGTATTTTCCAAATCCCTGTGTCACCGAGATGCATTTTGTCTCCCTGTGGATATTTGTTCTATTATTTGAGAGGTTATTGCTAGTTTAAACCTCTAAGTGTCATTGTCTTAGATGAGCCGTTACCCCACTGGCTGCCTAGTCTGCCTGACCTGGGGAAACAGAGCAGACGTGTGCATCTGCCTATTCACTCTGGACCTGAACAGGCTTCCCAAGGGCTGCAATTCCTGGAAACCTCTCCCCACATCTTTCCTGCCAGGGTCTGTGAAGCCATCACATTTGAAACAAAATGGTAAGGTCAACTCTGTTCCAAATCCAATCTTGTCGTGGTCAATTGTTTTATGTGGAATTAGATGAAATTGTCATCTTCACACTATTTTTTTCACTTTTTAGGTTCAAAGCACACATGTTTTCCCAGGAGAAAAAAAGATAGTCATGGTGCACATCATAGTTCCATAGGCTTCACCTTGACTACGATGTTGGTGGGTACCATCTAGGTGGCAAAAACTAAAGCAGATTCTCACACAGACTTAAACAAGAACAGGATTTAGGAGCCCATGTGACTTCAGGTACCTGTGGAAAAATTATCTAGAAAAATAACCTGCCTTGGCCTATTATAATTATACAGTAAAAAAATAAGTCAATGCAGTGCCTTTGTCTATTGGGAAAACAAAGTGAGCATTTAAAGATATGCTGGTTAGGTGTCTGGTAACTGAAATATATGTGCTGTGATAAAGCATAACTTATATCTTGCAAGGATGTGATACTTGTGTTTGTACAAACACTGCTCAGTAGACAGCAGTATAACTGTGCAAGCATCAGCATGTGGCAGCTGCTAATGCACTTCACATTTATTTGGAGGGGAAGGTCTCTTGGGTTAGGCAGAGAGTTCAAGCCCTACATTTGGTTTGAACCTCACCCTGCAGCTGGGTCCCACACCTCTGAGATTTCAATCTATCATATCATATCTATCTTCCCCTGGATGAGAAGTTGTCCCAAAGTGGCTAATCACTGTCACGCCTGCTCTCAGTCAAGAGCCAGTCAGGGATTTCACGCATCTAACTCATTTAGACAATCGTATCAAGTATCTCTGTTGATGGATGGACACCAAATATTTGGCTTCAAACAAGGAGATGCTTCAGGCAAAACCACTCACAATGAGCCCACAATTTCAGAGAGACTTTAAGCCAGGATATACCACTGGTCCCATCCCCAGCCCCATGACCACCGCTCATTCCTGCCCATCAGCTGCACTTTTGCTGATATTAACCCAAGTATTCCTGCACTTAGAGTCCACAAGGTGAAAGATGTTATCCAGTGACAGATGACCTGACAACAACAAAAAATAGAGGTAAGCCTCAGCATAGGCAAGTGGCCTAACACCCACACTGCACCAGAGGAAGTGGCAGGGCAAGACTCTATGGGTAGGGGCAGGAAGGTGGTAGGATTGCTCCTTGTGGTGACAGCTGATGCCAAGGAAAACTGTTGGAGTGCTGTGGCCACAGCTGGAGAAGACAAGCAAAGCCCCCACAAGGGATGAGTGAGAAGAGCATCACCTAGGCAGCACGTCAAGATCAATTCTTGAAGGTCCAAGTATGTGTATGTTTTTTTCTATTTAAGCCTCACATGAATATGTGTGACTGTTTTCCTACTGTAAATAAATACTTCTGCTTGTGTTTTACCTTTGTCTTACCAAAATATCAGAAATTTTACCTTAGCTTGCAGACATTTCTTGTACAAAGGGTGCAGTGAACCTACAAGTTCTAAATCACCTTCAGAAATACCCAATTTCCTCAGGGTGTTCTCCAGAGTATCCTAAGGGTACATGAATGCTTCCCATAGAAGTTGCATGAGATGGTTGGAGAGCTGGCATTGTGGGTCAGAAGAAGAAATCTGTCCAGTGTCTGTCTGGACCCAGATCATCCCAGAGAACTTGATATATCAACAACATCCTACCCAGAGGTCAGCTGCGGCAGGAGGGATTTCAGCCACTTAGTATCAACTTGTTGAGCTGAAAGCAGAAAGAATACACCAAATGTTTGTTTTGGAAATGAAATTTGATCTGCCCTCAGCCAGTTTTGCACTTGCTTTGCTGTTCACACTAGATGGTCAATATTTGCTATTCTTTGGCTCTGGTGGGCTTGCCACAAAGACATATTTGCATGAAGCTCAGCACTACCAAAGTTTCTTGACAGTAAGCTAGAAGAGCAAAAATGTACTCAGAGGTTTTAAAAATGAGGGGGACATCCCCTCCCAAAACTACTAATTCTTATAGACAATTGTTTTGAGGTACATGCCTCACTTTAGCCTGTAAATGTGACTTCTGAGAAAAAGGTGCTGTGTCAAGATCAGGCTGAGCCACACCATAGCTTGTGTGTCAAAATGAACTTTTGGAAAGATCTCCATAAATACAATTCTGTCAAGCAGCATTGGCACTGCAAGCCAGGATCAGCTGAAGAAATATGGATTACATCTGCCTCATTGAGTCCTGTTATTATCATTATTACTTAACAGCTCATTTTTCCTTCCCAGCACAATGCTCTCCAAGCACAGGAATTCACCAAGCTCCTGGTAACTTGCCACGCACACTAGCAAAGCCAGTATTTATCACGGCTTGTTGGAGAGACATTGCATTGCCGCTGTACTTGCTGTCCCTACTCCTGTGCACAAAGCCCCCAGCCTCACAGGTGGGAATGGCAAAGCCCACATTGCTCATGTTCCCCATCCCCAAACCCTATTACCTGAGTCTAGCCTCCTATAACATTCCCACCTGCTTTGGTGAGATGTACCTGCATAGTTAACCCTCTCCGTAGTGAAGGCCGGTGGTCCGCTGTCCCCTCCCACTGCCCATTTTCCGTGGACACAGCTCCATTTCCCTGGTTGGGCTTTTCCACCACACACTGTGGAGGCAAAAACCGACGCTGTAACTGGGCCAGCTACTGACAGTTGTGGCTGGCACTAAAGGCAATGTAATATTGTAAAAAACAATTCTGACAAGCAAATACCTATTCATTGTGCCCTACAGCGGGCATTCCCCACAGCTATCTGCTTTCTGCAGGTTTATATAAAAAGGAAAGCATGGGGCCCCTGTCAGCATCGCCTCCTGCCTCGCTGGCAAACTGTGTGATGCTAATGTATAACTGAACAGTTAGGCTTCTTGAAAGCTTCACCAGCAGCCTCTTTAGTTCATTTTTCCATTTATGAAACACAGGGATTTTTTAAAGGTCATATTATCGCAGGCTGTTGGAGTTCGCGGCACATCTAATTCCACAAAGGTGGTATTTGGTTTGGCTGTGGCTGCCCATCACAGAGTTTGCTAATTCTTTTATTTTCTCCTAGCAGTATCGATGAGCTATAGCTCACCTTCGTATTTCGGGTGCCTTTGCATTCTTTGGAAGGAACTACACAGCTCCTAAAAAATTCTAGAGAGACCTCAGCTAGTCATGAAAGAGACTACACACTAGAAATCAACTTAATTCTTTCTTTGCCTCCTGAGCTTTGACAACTCCTGGAGGCAACTCCTCTCACTAACTTGCAACATGTTGAGCTTCTTTTTTAGGCATCCAGAATTGGAGAACAAACACTCAAAACTACTGTGTCCTGTTGCCGAGCTTCTCTGTAGAGGAGCGACACATGGGCAAAGAAAATAATTATTAGCGCAGGCCATTTTATTCAAGGACCAAGATTCAGTAAGACTTAAAATTGCTTTTAGAGTTTTAGACTTCATAGACTGTCGTGGTTTCTCTTTGCATCTTGAACTTAACTTCCCTATTAGTCCCTTGTATTTATGAAGTATCTGTTGGAGTACCTGGATGAAGTAAAGTTGCTGACTGTAAGTGCCCAGAAATCAATACCATGCATGCTTTTGGCATTTAAAAATCCTACTAATAGAGGGATGTACATTCTTGGGGAGTTTGTCCACACACTGCAACTTACACACACAACATGGTGGTAGGTTACACAGCTTCAGGCTGAGGAACTTTGAGAAAGGCTGCATACATTCTGACACATATATGAAACTTTTAACACAGAAGCTTACAAATAACTTCAGATAAATGTTGTCCATCTCAGGAATGACCAGCAGTATCTCACACCCATCCCTGCCTTTGCCCATTTTATAACCTACAACCAGAAAAATTGTACAAAACCTTCTGTTGGAAAGGCAAAAATCTAACTTGGGCTTACAGGGTGGAATTTAAGACAATACTCTTTGGTCAGACAGTCCTTTTGTAAAACCAAAGCTAGAAACCCATTCTCAGCTCTCTGGTCCTCAGCTTCCTTTAAGGGATTAATAGTACTTACCTATCCCACAGATGTGTTGAGACAATTTGTCTACCACATTTTGAAGTCTGTACCTGAGAAATGCTTTACAGAAGCAGACTTATTAACAGCACAGTCCTTCCAGCAAAAAGCAGAATACTAAGTTGTATATTCAAGCACATTATGTAGGGTTGGGGTTTTTTCCACTGCTGGTCTTCACTGAATATTTCTTGTATATTTTAAGAACCATGTGGCTGCAAAACAAGTAACACCTGTCCCAGAAATCTTCTTTCAAATTCTACCAAAAAATCAGGCAGATGAAACAGAAGGAGGACTTAGCCATCTCTTGGGTCTTTCCTTTCTCATCAGGTACAAGCCTAGAAAACAAAATGGAGTACCATAAATCACAGAAATAGGCATGACATTGACTCCCTAGATGCTTACTGTGGAGAACATGCATTTTAGGGGTTTGGTTACCATCTTCGCATGAGTACTGATCTGTTGCGCTACTAAGGTTCTCTATTGGTAGCAAATAATACATGTGGATTCATTAAGCATGTTTTCCTTTGAATGTGTGGTTTTTTGCACTTGCCCCTCCTCAGAATATGAACAAACGCTTCTGTGCATCACCTCAGTGTGAATCAGCAGGGTTCTTCCAATCTTCCAGGCACAACCAGAAGACAAAAAATGGCACTGATTTTTTTTTTTTTTCTCACAAGTTAAAAATATCTTGAAACACTTCTTTGTCACACAGGACTGGATTCTGATCTTAGGAAAAGCATGAAGGAGGAGTGGTTTCACAGAAAAGAAGGAAATTATTCTGTACATCCCACAGCAGTGGGGATTTTGCTCCTCTGGAGGTATTAAATATATATGTATCTCCTTTGACTTCCACTTCTTCCCTACACTGCCACACTGCCAGCCCAGACCCCACTGGTCCCACTTGATGCTTTTCCAAACTAACAGCTACATCTCAGCTAACACCTCTTCTCTGGCATCTCTTCACCTCATTTTTCCTGGTCACACATGCTCTCAATTAGGGAGACTTTTATTTGATGTTATAAAACTACAGGACCTCTCTCCTCCAAAGGAAAGCTAGAAAACATAATTGGTATATTTGCCCCTTACCCCCAAATTAACATTAAAAACATAGAATCATTTAGATTGGAAAAGGCCTCTAAGATCAAGTCCAACCATAAGCCTAGTACTGCCAAGTCCCCAGCTAAATCTAAGCACCACACCTACACATCTTTTAAATACCTCCATGGATGGTGACTGAGATGCTTCCCTGGGCGGCCTGTTCCAGCATTTGACCACCCTTTCTTGGTAAAGGAATTTTTCCTGACACCCAATCTGCACCTCCCCTAATGCAACCTGAGGCCATTTCTTCTTGTCCTATGGCTTGCTACTTGGGAGAAGAGACCAACACCCACCTGGCTACAACTTCCTTTCAGGCAGTAGTAGAGAGCAATAAGGTCTCCTCTGAGCCTCCTTTTCTCCAGGCTAAACAACCCCTGTTCAGTCAGCTGCTCCTCGTAATAACTATGCTCTAGAACCTTCACCAGCTTCTTTGGTCATGCTCCAACATCTCAATTTCTGTCTTAAAGTGAGGGACCCAGAACTGAACACAGTGCTTGAGGTGTGGCCTCACAAGTGCTGATTACAGGGGGAAAAAAACGTCCCTGGTCCAGCAGGGCATGCTATGTCTGACACAAACCAGGTTGGTGTTGGCCTTCTTGGCCACCTGATCATACTGCTGGCTCATGTTCACCTGGCTGTTGATCAGCATACTCAGGTCCTTTTCTGAATGGCAGCTTTCCGGCCACTCTTCCCCAAATGTGTAGCATTGCGTGGGGTTGTTGTGACCCAAGCGCAGGACCCAGCACTAAGCCTTGTTGAACCCCATACAGTTGGCCTCAGACCACTGATCCACCCTGTCCAGATCCCTATGCAGAGTCATTCTATCCTCAAGCAGATCAACCCTCCTGCCCGAACCTCTTTCAAATAACCTCATGGTAAAACCTAAAGAAACCCCTCCCAAGCGATTTTCAGTTACTGTGTCTGACATGGTTTTTACTGTTTTATGTGGAAAGACAATCCATGACAATGGACTGATAACACACAGTCCAGTGCGGCTTTGAATTTCCTGGCTGAACTGTTGCTGCCTTGTGTCAGAAATTCAGTACTTATGTAAGCAAGGAAAAAAGACACAAAACCCATTAAAATGCCCTTTCATCACAGTTTCTACAAACTTTGTTGTACTCACCCTGAAGATCAGAAACATTCCTTGGGTAAATTTGTCATTAGGAAGTTTTACAAGGTGTATTTCATTGACTTCAGAGCAAAGACCATCTCTGCCAGGGTCCTTCTGGTCTGTTAACTGCACAAATACCTGCAATAAATTTTTTGTTTTGTTTTTACTACACAGGACATGTTATGAATCCACTGGAAAAGAGTATTCCAAGCCCTAGTCAATATATTCATTTATGCCTATGTAGTATGCCATTAATATTTTGAAATTATTGGATCTCAGATCTTTTTATGAACAAAAGACAAATGACATCTCCCAATCAGCATCAACATGAGACATCAAACTTTTAAAATACAGTTATTCCCCCATCCTCTGTTTCTTAGAATATCTAAACAGTGACTGTACTGATGCATTTAAATTTGCTAGGGAAAAAATAATTTCTTGGCTGATACTTTGCCAAGTTTTACTGTGAAACATGGTTTCACATCTTCCTTATGAAATTCTGGAAGTAGGGAGCAAAGTGCAAAACCCAACCTGGAGGGATATTGTGCGGCCGCCACAGCCCAGCAAAGCAGTTCACTGATGCTACTCGTTTGGGGGCCTGAGCAAACCTATGAGCTGAGAGACCGGCCAAGAAGCAGTAAGGAAGCTTTCCTGGGAGGCCAGAGTACCCGTCTGCCTGCCCACACTTCACAGCTGCCTACGAGCTCAGGTGAGGGCTTTGAAGATCAGCAACTGGAACATAGTGCTCCACATGCAGCCATTTTCTTTCAGATTAAATTCATCCTGAGGCAAGGCACTGAAGAGTCAGCATCTCTAATACTGAGTGTGAAGTGCTACATGTGGCTTTAAGTGTGTCACTGTCACTTGCTTTTTTTTTCAGGAAGGCTTACACACATTAGCAAAAAGAAAACTGTTATACTATGAAAAATATCTAGTTTGCTTAAACCCTATTTTTAGCTTTAAACTCCCAAAACAGTTTGTTGTCTTAGAATGTGATTGTTGCGTTACAATGAGATGCATAAGCAATTATGAAAATTTTACTGTTTCTTGCTATATAGTATAGCTTCATTATTTCTAGCTGTTGAACTTGGACTGACTTGGTGGAATGAACAGGTAATTGACTTCAAGAGGAGGCCTGGAGTAATTCTAGCTGGCTGTTACACTGGGAATGAGTCTCCTTCCATTAATTAATCTCTTTGAGGATAATTTTTCTTTCTGAATAAACTCATTATTTTTAAACATATGACATTTAGCTGTATAAATAAGCTCTAGAACTGTGATTTAAAATGTGTGCTAACTGCAGTCACGGCATGCCACAGATAGCAGAGCCTCCTCTGCATTTTCTGGAGTGACTTCATCTTCTGATTACAAAGAAATGGGGGCAGGGAAGTGAAGTGGCTTGTGATTTCATCCACTTATTACTAGGATTTATTTACTTGCATGACTGCTGCATTTAAAGACACATGCAAGGAGACGTCTGCTCTGTACCCAGAGAGGACCAAAGTGTCCCCAAAGAAGCATATCCAAAGAGGACAAAACCTAACCAAATAATAAATTTTTAAAATGCAACAAATTAGTCGTGCTTACACAGAGATGCTCCATCAAGTTCATATGCACCAGTTCAGCAAAAGTCATTGAAAGCTTTTTTAATTTTAAAAGCTGGTTTTCACAGTATGAGGATTCAGCAGATGTTCTCTTCCAAATCTGGTTTTAACTTCTGAGGATATTACTACCCACGTAGCTAACAAGAGGTTACAATCTCCTAGCTAATTTTATCTCAGATGGACTGAGATTTCTCATCAGCAGAGCCGGGTGGGAGTCTGCCTCCAATGGAGAAGCTGTTTTTTAAAAAATTATCCCCCTAGTAAAACAAACACCGAATGTCTGGTTACATTTTCTGACTGCAAGTCTAAAAAAAAACCCAAAGAAGTAACTTTTCATACTCTGCACTATTAAATGTGCAACCCATTCCTGCATCTCACTCTGGGAATGGGATTGGTCCTAGTGTTCGTTGCCACAAAATGTCACCTTTGTGAGAAGCTTATGTTGAATTTCAGAGATTAAATATATTGATGGAGGCCCGCTGTCTGATTAAATATATTGATGGAGGGACCATCCATGATGGTCCGATGCCAAGGCTTTCTGACTGCTGAAAGGATGTAAACTCTTCAAGAATTTGCTACTAGTCACAGTCACCTCCAGGATATTACCCTGATCTAGCAGGGACAGTTTTGTCCTGCCAGAATTGCTCTGCATTAGTTATTCAGAAGCACCAGTATGTGAATACTGGCTTCAGAGTCAGCATGGACTACCTGGCTTTTGCCTTCTCTCTCTCTCTCTCTCTCTTTTTCCAGACTTCTTACAAAGGAAGAAGTAACACCCATACAGTCCTATCACACCTATGCAGTCTGCATTCAACACGAGGCAATTCTGCTCCAAACACCAGTCCCTGCTGCTTCTACCAAAGAAGAAATGCCATCATTCACAGCAGTAGCAGTACTTCATGAGAAGTCACACAAGAACTTTCCATGCCAGCCCACAATGGACAATAGCGCCCGTGGTTGGCAAAGCATCCAGACCCTTTATGGACTAGCAGACACACAGAGCACTTGACCCACTGGCTGCAAGAAGGCATGAAACGATTAAAAAGTCTCTGCTTCCTCAGGTATTAACATGATGCTCTGGAGTGCACAATCAGAACAGAAACATAATTATTAGAATAATTAGAAACAGTTTTTTTGGGGTCCCATCTCTAAGCAGCATTTTTCTAGTTATGTCACTTTGACATCTCTGCTACATTCAGCTGCACACAAGGAATTAAACTGGGCCTGAGCCAGTAACAACAGCAGAGCCACCCCACCTATTGAGCAGCAGAGCCTATTGAGCAATACACACAGGAAGAGAGCTGCAGCTGTAGTTCTGGATGCACTCCACCCAGAAGGTACCGAACCATCCAGAGCTTTTTTAAACCACTAACTAAAAAGAAGGGGATACAAAGAGAGAGAACCCAACATTCATTAAATTAAACTTCTTTTTCAGTCACTGGGGAAGCTCCAGTCTGCACGAGGACTACAAAGGCAATGAACAGCCTTGCCAAGCAATTTGAATGTGTCTGTACAAGGCAAAAATTCAAACCTTTCCTACTTGATCTATCAATCAAAGCGAAGCTAAACTTACAGCTTAACAAGCAGGTATACATGTTTTAGTTAGCAAACGAGGCAAGGAGGGCACATTATTTTTAGTTGCAGCGATGAGGAAAAGAGTGAAAAATAGAAGGAGGAAGGAAGGAAAAATTGTGTCTTAGTTTGGCTCAGACTTCTGAGTTTTTAGCTAACATTGGCAGCATTTGGATATGACACGTCTCCTAATGGCATTCAAGGAGTCTCTTGGACTGAACTATTGCTGTGCATGTAATTATATCGTAATTTATATTTTTTTAATGAGCTAGAAAAGAGCAATTGAACTCCCCCCCAACTTGCAAATTAGTTGTGAACCACTTTATTAGGTGAGCCCACAGGACCAGGATGATCGTAAAACACTGCTTTCTCACTAAAATCAACATCAACATGCATTTTCTCATTGACTCCAAATGAACCCACAGAGAACTTTCAAATTACTTATGACAGAATCTGGATCAATGACGACCTGATTTTCTCTCCCTTAAATTATGGAAAAAATCTGCCCAAACACAGCCATCATTCATCTTCCCTAATACCATACAATAACACGCCAGCTGCAGGGCTGCTAATCCACCTCTTTAGTCTGGGACCTCAGACCCAATGTTAGACAAGTTTCCATTCTCTGTGTTGTATCTGCAAAACAGCTTCCCATAACATCGGATGATGGAGGAAGACATCTAATTTATCTTGCAGGTGCAGTGAACTCACTGCTGAACGCATTAACAAAGGTCACAGATACATTCCTGCCTACTGAGAAGCCTTAAATTCCAGCAGGGTTGTGGCTGCTGTTGTGTTTTTTCTCCTAAAGGCTGCTTGGTAAAAATATTCACCCATACAGCTTCAACTCTGCCCTTGACATACATACAACAGCACAAACACAGTCACAAAAGCATTAGGAATCAGCAAGCTCCTCCTACAGCTTCTTGTGATGTAGAAGACTGTGGCTGTGGATGCAAGAACTCTGTTCTCACCACATCTTTTGGCATATTTTGCTCCAAAATCTCAATCCTTTGACACAAGTAAGGCATATCCATCCATGACAGCACTGAATTCAGGTCACAGAAGGTGGATATTTTTTGCAGGAATTTGATTTAAACTAGGTTTGTCCTGGTAAACTGCTTATCATAAATAATGCAAGGCTGCCTTCTCAAAAAGATGTGGCAAAAACTTTTTTTGCCAAAACGGAAAGGTCACCTGTGAAATGTAAGCTGTTTTTCATCGTAGAACAATTTCTTTTTTGCTAATGTTCATTGGGAAAGGAATAAAAAGACTCAAAGGTGCTGCTCAAACAATTTCCAGGATAATCAGACAGACAAAATTTGAAGCAAAGGCTAACCTGTCTCATAATATCAGAATTTTCTGAATGCTATTCTCATTGGTTTGACTAATGAGGATGTGTGTGTGTGTGTCTCTTTCTTTTCATAATTCTTTCCCCAAAAGGAATAATTTCCCAAAGGAATTATTTCATCATAAATTACAAAAACTCACTGAAGAGGGAAAGGAAACCTGTTGGTAGAGGAGAATCAACATTCTGGGAACTGAAACAAACTTTTTTCTGTTACTATTTACCCCATCCTGAGGTGTGACTCATTAGTGTCTTCATGCCAGTCTAGGATGTTTTGGTCAGTCTTCTAATTTTATAAACAGTCTGATCCATTGTTCTGTTGATTTCAGGCTGCACATTGCATTTTCTTGCTGCTTCTGGCACTCTCACAAACACTTGAAGTGCTTCAGGTTCAAGACTAAGCTTAGGGAAGAAAAAGGTGACTGAGCCAATATGAAAAGTTTTGGTAATTTTTTTGTTTCCCTCCAGCAATCAACTAAAATTTTTTGTTAAAGCAAAAATTTGAATTTCTGAGCAGCTGCGGTTCCATGGGTGTGAACAGATTCAGCAAGGCAGAAGGGTCCTGCTGGAGAGGGTCTGGAGTTCGTGTTGGCTGTGACCCTCAGCATGGACAAAGGCTCCAGGTTGTGTTTGCAGAACGGAAATGTGGGCAGGCTGGCTGGCTGGTCTGACAAGAGATGCTTTCACTGAAGTGCAACGTCTGCAGATGATACTGGGACTGGGACAAGGACATTGCATTTACCAACCTCGAAGGGCTTTTGATGGGTTTTCAACTAAGGGGTTGAGACATTTCAGCCACAACTGGCAAGCCTCCTGGAAAAAAATGAACTTGTCCAATGGGTGTTAGTATAAACAAGTCCTCTCCCATATGAAACAACCCAGCAAGCAAACAGCATGCGCCAAATAGGAAAGTATGAGAACAAAGTCAGAGGTAGGTGTCACTGGGGTTGGAAAAGCGATAGCTGAGAGCCAAGGAAACCACCTGAAATAAAGTCAAAGACATCCATTATGCAGCTACTCACCCCCGATCTATCCAAGCATTATATCATTTTGACAGTGTTTTTTCACAGATTCTTGGGCTTTTTGTTCTGCGTTGCCTTCTGCGTTTGGTAGCTTGGAGAGAAACAAGAAATTTGGTCATAGAAAAGGAAAGTGTGATGCAGAAGAAAAAAAAGAAGGTAGAAGTGCAGGCTGTTGTATGTGACAAGAGTGCCCTGAGATGCTCCCTTTCAAGATTCATGGGTGCTGGCTGGTGGCCGGACAGCTAAGAGCCATGTTGGTGAACATATGTTTGGAGGTGGATCAACCCAGGATGCACCAGTGCCAAGGAGGAACATTCCCCAGAGTGGGCTCTGTGCTGATTCAAAGACCAATGCAGAGGCTGCCTTGGGATTCTCTTGCTTTAAGAGAGTCCTCATGGTTGCAGGGAAATTCTGTTGCTGAGCTTCTCCAGCCACAAGCCTTAGTAATAATTGTTGCGTGCATCTCCTCTACCACATTTATCAGCCTGGAAAATTAAGAGACAAGGAAAACAAGCAATGCCATGCTATGCTCCACTGGATTTTTGCCCTTAACACAGAGTGTCACCAATGCCAGCTGCAATGAACGCAGGGAAAAAAAATTGAGCAGCTGCTATTTCCAATGCAGCTAGGCTCATTTGTGCCCACTAAAAATATTACCTGTAATACACAAAAGCAGTTTATTTGAACCCATCATGGCTGGCAATAGATTTGTTCCTCATGAAACAAATCTACCACATAAGAGTGGGGGTTTTTTGCCTCTCTGGCCAGCTGGATTCTTACCGTTAAATGTTTTCATGCTCTCCAGAATAAGTACCATTGCAACCAATTTATTTAATATCACGGAGCCTGGTACTCAGCACTTCCTGCTCTCAACCCCTGCTTTCATTTTATTCCTTTTGCCAGGCTGCAACCACTTGTTTTGAATCAACCCCTATGGCTCTGTCCAGCTTGAAATTATTTTTTAATCTTTTCAGCAAAATAGCTGGTTGGTCTCCAGAAAAGCAGCTCTTGTTTGCAATTTTATGCTTATAAGATCCCTGCACAAGCAACTCTGAGACACATGCTCTGTAGGAAGGACCTGATGTTTGTCACTGACACAGCCTTTGCATCTAAGGAGTAAAAATTCATGAAAAAAAAATCCCCTATGAGCCTTTGCAGCAAGGGGGAAGAAAAAGCAACTGCAAAACCAAACCCTTCCTTTAATAGTTCACACCCTCCTTTAGTAGTTCACACACGCTACATAGAAGCTTCTAGCACAGATTCACATCCCCAAACCTTATACACACTTGGTATGTTCCTGTTTTTTCTGATGCTCTGGGGGAAAAACACAGAGAACCCAGGGGTGGGTATGAGGTCCGTGGCTAGGGGACAGGTAGGTAGAAAGAAAAGTAAGAAATAGGAATAAGATAAGCACACATTGCAGAAATGCACTAGGTGCCTATTCACTGGCTCTTACAAGTATGTGTAAAGCCAGTACCATGATTACAATATGAAGCAATTAACAGCACTACCCTTGCCCCAGTTCCATGACTTATTTCTGGCAACACAGAAGTTAAACAGGCAGCGATGAATCTGAAAACAGGGATCAGTTGTTTAGTAAGACAATAGGCTATAGAAGGAGCGTGTGTGCCCTATGATTTGGACTTGGAGAGAGTATCAGGAAGAAAACAAAAGAAATAATAACAAATTGTAGTCCCTTGGGCTTTTAAAACATGGTACAAACATTAACTGATTTGATTAACTTGAAGGCAAATTCCAGATGATGACAGTGTAGGTAAAGATATGAACACTGAGAAAAAAATTAGCCAGCAAAATGGGAGAGGAATTTGCTCTGGAGGACTCAGTTGGCCATGAAGGGCACTTTCTGGTGCACACACCCTCAGCCAGAGACCTCTGGGACTGCTGAGAAGCTGAGCACAGAAGTGGGAGGTTACAGAGGCCACAGGTCAGGCTCCTTTGACAGACATGGGAACAAGCAGGTTTCACATTTTGCTTTTAGAGTGAGCAAAAGGTCCTAGGCAAAGAGAGTGAAGAACCTTTAAACCACCATGCTGGTACAGACAAATGAACCTTTGGCCTTCTATTCTGGAAACATCTATCCTGAACTCATAACTACACATGTTAAGGGAATCTGACATCATTAATCCTGGATAACCTTTTATTCCCAATACAGCTGCCGAAGGAAAGCTCTTAACTTGGTGTGCTGATGGAATGGAAAGCATCACACCCTCCACTCCCCATCACCACTAGGCTCCTGTGTAGCACCAGTGTTTCTTCCTACAGTAAATCTCTCTTTCTCATATGGACATATGGCATATGGACAGGAACAGGA